>OZ034802.1:64984171-65266671 GCA_964028335.1 Altica lythri
TTTTGTAGCTTTGTGTATTATTTCGTTTTCGTGTTTGTTCCAGAGTAACTTATTATCTAGGATTAGCACTAGATATTTGACCTCTGTCTTCCACTCAACGATATTTCCACCTATTTTTATGGTTTTTAGTTTAGGTTTCTTTTTCCTTGTAAAGGCTACTAACGTGGTCTTGGTGGGGTTAATATTAAGTCCCACTGAATCACACCAATTCTTTGCTATGTTCAGTCCTCTTTGCACTATGTCGCAGAGGACGTTTTCATATTTCCCTCTTGCGAGGATTACTACGTCATCGGAGTAACCTTGTCAAGGTATACCTAGTTCGGTCAATTGCCAGAGTAAGCTGTCTACGGTGAGACTCATAAGTGGAGATGCAACTCCCCCTTGCGGACAACCTCTGGTCGTATTGATGGAGATAGTGTCTTGGCCTACCTTTATTTCTGCGATTCTTGTAGACAGAAATTGCGATAACCAGGTGGAAGTCGTTCTATCTACTCCTCTATCACTAAGTGCTCTTTTGACAGCCTCGTGTGGAGTATTGTCAAAATCCCCCTCTATGTCTAGAAAAGCACATACCACGGTTGCTTTTGTGTTTAGAGCGTCTTGGATTTCGTCAGTCAATTGTATCAACGCGGTCTCCGTGGATTTGCCTGTTTGATATGCATGCTGACGAGGGTGCAGTGGCACCTGCTCCAGGACTACCCATTTAAGAGACATATAAAACAATGGAAATTATATCAATTTCCCCTTCGTCACGTAATATATTCTTGTTTGTATACTTTCTAAAATTTCATAAATCCCATCAGAGGTATTTCAAAATAATCATTTATATACTAACTATTTGGATAAATATTACAGAAATACAGGACAGGGATTAAGATTTTGTTTTTACGCTTCTAATTTGAATACATCATTGAAGTTTTTAATACCTATTTTTTATGTCATAAACTTATAAGTATTGCTAAAATGGATCTGTAAGTGGTCTAAAAGTAAAAAAAAGGCTTGGGTAAGACATTAAAATTACTTACTTGTAAAGCATTTAGTAAAACTTTAGGTAAAGCTTCATCAATAGATCCTACATCTTTCGAAAATCTATTTAATACTCTTCCACTAGGATTGACATCAAAAAATCTCATTGGTGCTTTTAGTAATGCATGAAACATTTGTGAATGTAAATTAATTGATGACAACATACACATTTTAAAAAAGAGAAATGATCTGCCTACAGTCAATAAAATCGATCCTACTATTAAAGTTACGTAAACATACATTGCATACTCAGTTTTTAAAAGTCTGTATAATGTGTTATTAACATTAATATTGTCAAATAATTCATCAAATTTAGATGTGTTTGTATATGTTGTATCATTTCTTTTAATAGTATATGTGTATGTGTGAGGAGAAAAATGTGAGCCTCCAAGAACATGCACCTCCACTTTTTGGAACGTAGGAGTTTTTGTTGTGGATTGGAGAATCATAGAATTACTAGAATTCCTTAATTCTTCTTGTTCTGTCCTAAAAATACAGAATTTGTGTTGTTTTTATTTATTAGGTATGTGCATTATACTCACCAAAATGCAACCCACAAATCGGTTCCAGCAACAAAAACTTGAGCAATAATAAATAATAAAACTACTAAAATAACTAACAATGTGTGATTTGTAGCTAAAATATATTTTTTAAAAGGTTGTACATTCTTCTCTTGTCCAGATTCTTCTTCGTCAATCTGAGTTTCTGAAAAACTGTCAGATTGTCCACTCTAAAATAAAAACAAGACCAGACCATTAATAACAAAGTTATGATTATTAGTCTTTTTGGCTCTAGTGTCTCTCATTTACTTTTATAACAAAATTAATAACACATAACAGTAGCTAATCAATGCTAACGAAATCAAAATAAATGATTATACCAGCGGTTCTCAAACGCGTTTTAAGATGATAAAAGGGGTGCAGTAAATTGAAAAACAAAATTATTAAAACCGATTTATAAATTTTTGGAACGAAGTTCCCTTTCGGGCGTTACGAACAGTTACGACTGACGCTAGGAGCTAGCCAAAAAAAATTCATACCAAAATTTGTCACGACACGACATACGCATGTTGTCTCTCTCTCTCTCTCTCTCTCTCTCTCATAGATAGATATACCTATCTTTATTTAAATAGGAAACCCTAATATAATAAATACTAATAAAAGTACAATTAAAAAGACACTAATTTAAATTAAAAGAAAATACTGTAGAAAAAAATAAGTACCTATAATAGTATTATATTTTATTTCATCCTGTTTTTATAAATCAATAAATTCATAAACATTTTAAAAATAGTTCTTAACTTGACTAGTTAGGTACCTACGTCAAATTACCTTAACTGTCAGTTACTGTCAAATATTTTAATTTTAAAATTTTGTATTAAATTGTTAATTCCTGTTTTAAATTAAATTGAAATAAAAAGTAATTCTAGGTAGAATATACAATACCTCTGGTATTGTATAAATGGAGACTTTTGTTAAAAGAAACGAACTGTTGAAAATAATGGATTTACTTTTTTTTCTATTTTGCTTTGAACAGTGTAGTAGTGTCGCGACTTTGTTAAGTTTATACAGGTTTTTTGTAGATAATAAATATTAAAATAATAGAAAATAAAAACAATAATGTATCCTGACAGTGTTTCTGCACAAGTTCCGGATATTGCTGATAGGGTTAGGTAAGTAGAGATTTTATACAGACGATAATAAATGCTTATGTAAGTACAAACTCTCTGTTGTGTTTACAAATTACAATTCCTTCACTAATAGTTAATCGAAAGGAACTTCGTTCCATCCGGGTGTCCCTTGACACCTCTCACTTTTTTTTTATTGTCAAATAATGAACTAAACACTTATAGTCTTAGATTGCCAGGACTGATGGCTGAGATTTGCTTCCTTTTTGGCACACAATCTCTGTAAGTTGGGTTCCACATTGGAAATGGCCACACTGAGATCTTTTTCTAGTTGAAGGTAATTTCAAAATTTAGATTTTAACGAAACAACAGCAGAGAATCCTGTTTCAAAAAGATAGGACGGGGAAAGTTAACAAAATCCGTATTGCTTTGGCTTTTAATAAAGATTTGGTACAGAAATCCATTTCCAGTGAAGTGCTGGACGAAAGGTCTATTTTTCTTCCAGTGATAGGCCATTAGGTTTCCTGATTACATTACAAACCCAATTCCCATTGGACAAATTGATATATTCTTCTAGAAAAAAGTATTGTTGGAAATTCGTACTCAGGTTTTCTAAATGGCCCTCCATGGTTTGTAACATTGCAATTTTATGATTCTCATCTGGTAGAAAATTCTGGATAATTCTAGACAATGTGGGAAAGATATCAATCTACCAAATAACAAAGCTTCATTAAAAATTATATTTCGCAGAATTCTGTTGAACACCTATGACCTTTTTTTTTTTAAAAATGGCACTATTTCAGTTCTCAGGTCGTAGATACGCTTCACAAACTTACAACGTGAAACCATCTGGATAAAGGATAAAACAACAAGGATTTATGTTCAGCTCCCATATCTGTACTAAGCACAGAAAAAATCCTTGACTTATATGGTCTAGTTTTTACGTAGTTAACTACTTCAATAATTACTTCCAAAACCATATTTAGACTAGGCTCCAATTAGAAATTTATCCATATTTATAGCGTAGAAAATATTCAGCGATAGAGCACTAAACTTGAAAAATCTTGTTTAACTTTAACTAATTGTAATTATAACAACGGTCTTAAACAAAAGCGTTTTTCTGGTTATAGTCGCGCATCTTGCGTCGAGACAAGTCGATCACGTTCGACATCTCTCGCAAAACATCATCGTCCGCCGCACCAAGCACATATGACTTTACCAGCTAAAATAAAATAGGGAGGCGTTAAGTATAAGAGTTTGAGAACCGCTGAATTATACCATGATTCTAAAAACATGAGTAAAATCATTTGCCATTTTGACTCAGCTATGATTAACCATTTCTTGTCATTCTAATTATTCCTGGCAGTAGATTACCAACAGAAATTTAAACCAAATGGATAGCTATTACTGAAATATTAATTTTCTATTTACGAAAAAAAGAAAATAACTTAAAATTGAAAGTAATACATAAATTAATAAAGAAGATATCTAGAAATATCTCGTACCTACAATATACTCTTAAAATAGATAAAATAGAACAATATTCGAAGACTATAAAAATCGAATAAAAAAAAACTAGTATCTAATAATTTCTTACTCTCGAAAGTGTAGAGCTCCTTCTGCTAAGATTAAGGCTTGATAATGTTGGGGCATCCAAATCTATTAAATCTTGATTTTGTTTTTCTGTACCATCATCGACTTCTTCAATAAATTTTGTAAAATCTAATTTTGATTTAGATAGTTCCTCAAAAGAACCTTGAGCTTCAATTTTTCCCTTTAAAAAGAATAACGTATACTAGGGTATATTTGATTTATACTTATATTTAAACTTACATTACTTAAAACAACGATCAGTTGTGCTTTTTTTAAATATTGAAGTTGATGTGTTACTAATATCCTGGTTTTTCCTTTTAAATGCTTGTCAAAACATTCCTCAAACAGATGTTTACCAACATGCGTATCAACAGCAGATAGCGGATCATCAAATAAATAAATATCAGATTGTCTATATACTGACCTAGCTAAATTGATTCTTGCTCTTTGTCCTCCACTAAGTGACACACCTCTTTCACCAACTATTGTTTTATCGCCTTGAGAAAACTGCTCAAAATCGCGTTCTAAAGCACACACTTTCACTGTTTTTTCATACAATAATTTATCATAAGTTTGTCCGAATAGAATGTTGTTACGAATTGTAGACTGAAATAACCAAGGTTCCTGGCAAGTATACGAAATTTCGCCTCCAATCTGAATTTTGCCGGAAGTTACTGATAATTCTCCTAATAGTAGCTAAAAACAATGTAAAACATAAAAATAGAAATCATAGAGTTGTTGGTGTAGGATGGTACCACTAATATTTTTCCAGAAGAAACTACAATTTCTTGGTTTGTCATTGGTTGGAATATGTGATGTTCTTTACGAGGATTGTCTTTTTAGTTTTGCATATAGCGATAAAGACTAAAAATTTAAAAACTTCTGGTAAACGCACGTGTATATACCAATTGAAAGTTATCGTTCTTTGATTTTCCAAAGCAATTGTTGCCAAATGACCAGATTTTGACAAAAAAGTTGTGATCATACACACATCGAGAAAGGATCACTTTTGTTGGTTTTTGTTCATCTTGAAACACCCACACAGAAGATTAGAGTTTTTTTTCCATTTCGTAGAAGTAAATCATTCATCGCAATTAACAATACTATAAACGATTTTTTGAGCTTCCTTTGTTGAACCGTTCCTATGTCTTTCGACACCAATTGGCGCGAACCGCTTTTTGCTCTTCTGGGGACAAATTAGGGATCGACTTTTTATGTAGGATCTTTTGAATCGAGGTCTTTGAAATGCCCAAAGATGCCTCTATCTCCCTGTGTGTTACATGGCAGTCATCCTTAATTAGTTTTTCTGTATGACTGTTATTTTGGGTGGATCTAGCCTGGATTCGTCGGTGAGACTGGATCGACCAGGTTAAAATTCACAATAATATTTAACATAATAAAATTATATTTAATTATAATGTTTTGTAGCTTTCCTGACGATGGCTGTAACCACAGCCGAAAGCTCAGAATAAAAAAATTAAAAGAGTACACTTGTTCTTTTAATTTGCTGCAGACCTAATAATTTTTATTACTGTATATGTAAATATATATAATAGTATATTATTCAACGAGCTTATAATGGTAGCTATTATTCACGAAGATGAAGTTTACAACACGAGCCACAGGCGAGTGTTGTAAATCATCTGAGTGAATAATAGCCATTATACACGTATAGAATACTATACTTTGTCCACGACACAATTGCTATAATCACAACTTTAAAATTCTAAATTTACGCTATAATTAATGTAATTGAAGTTTCAAATGTATATGACTTACACTAACTACGATCTAAATTTAAAGATTGAAGTGTGTAGCTTAGATGTAGTGGTAAAAGGTAGGTCGATTCTTTATACATGTGTTTTGTTTGTTTACATCATTGACATATAAATACGCATTGAAATGTCAAAGGAAAATATAAAATTTGTCTAATATGAGTTATTCTCTTATAAAGTTTAGACATACGTTCTGTTATGACGTCATGCAGTGAATAATGAACCATTATTCACTAGTGAATAATAGGTACTATTATTCACTAGTGAATAATAGGTACTATTATTCTTTATGAAGCACAAGTATAATGAACGTTTTGTAGAACAGTCGTGGACAAATATATATATACACAATTATTGCTTGTTTAATAGTATAGGATATCCAAGTTAAATGTTTCTATGACCTATAGAACCATGAATCACTGATCAATCACAATGAGAATACTCTAGATTGTAATTAAGAGAATAAAATAGTTTCTCAAGTAATACCTGTAAGAAAGAGGTTTTTCCTGCGCCTACCGGTCCAACAATTGCGCACAGGATACCTGGTTGAATATTTACTGAAATATTTTCTAAAACCTTCCCCTCGTCTGTCCATGAGGCATTAATGTTATTGAGCACCACACCTTTGTTTTTAAGTCGTTCAATTTTACTTTCCTGTCTTTCTTCAAGAATCAAAAAACTTTGTAAACGTTTAACAGATATCAGAGCTTCAGCACCATAACTAACTGCCACTGGAAACCAAATTGTAACTCCTGATTGAAGTATGTTAAAGGATTGTGCTAATGAAAATACTATATCAGCATTAATTTTATGACCTAAAATATACCCAAATTTTAAGTAAAACTTGAGAAGAATTTTCCCTGTTACTTACCTAAGAGCACATAACATATAATAGTAAAACATAATGCCGCTTTGTCCAAAAATACCATAAAACTTAAATGAAGTCCTCGAAGATAAGATGCAACAGTAATATCTTTAATTTCAGCAGCTCTTGCTAGTTTAACAATTAATTCGAATGGCTTTTCCCAAGCATACATTTTAATTACTTGAATCCCTGATACGATTTCACTCATTAACTTCACCCTTTTATCAGTCTTTCGAGAGACACGAGCTCGATATGTTCCCGTTATTTTTGAAAGGTAACCTAAAATGCAAAAATAGTTTGAGTTAAATATATTGTGAGAACAACATAAATCCATGTTATAACATCACAGACAGAGAAAATTTAGGATCAAAGAACTTTACCAGCATTAACCCATTGAAAAAAGATGAAATTCAGTAGCAACTTGTATAGTTAGATTTAAAATGCTAATATAGGTATAGATAAAATATTCTAAGAGGTTATTAAAGCTTATAAAAACAGATGAACGCAGTATAGATAAGGTTACTAAATACAAGAGCGAAATTAAAACAGTTAACGTAATCAATATTGAAGAAAAATACTTTCAAGATCTTTAGAAAGGTTTAATAACAAATGAAGCAGTTAAATAAGAAAATGTCTTAAAACAACATAATTATATTTAAATTTTTAGCTCACCTTGTAAGGGAACACTGAGTGTAATCATAGTAATAAGACCAGCTAAAGAAGATATGCCAATTTGATTCCAAATTACCCAAGTTAATAAACAAACCTGGAACGGCATTACCCATATAGCATGTAAAGGAATTACCACTTGATCAAATCGATTAACATCATTGGATAATAAATTAACTACTTGTCCTGTTGCTGTTATTGCCAGTGACTTTTGATCCAAACGAGTAATTTTTCGATAAACTAGAGTTGATACTGCTATTCTCATTCGCATACCGATGGTTGCCAAACCAAAAGATGTATGGTGTTGAACAAAAACAGCACAAGTTATTAATGTTACTAAAACGCTGCTGTAAATATATATGTTTTCTTTTTCATCTATAGAATTGGATCCAGAAAAACAATTTATTACAATTGCAAGAACAACGGGTTGAGAGGATCTAAAGACATAGGTATTTGTTAATAAAGATAAGATGTCGAAGTTAAAACTTACCTTATAAATACATTGAGTAAAAACCAAAATAATCCATAAATCATAAATTCCCAAAAAAAAGTTTTCTTCAACGCAGCTAAAAGACTTGGTGTTTTATTTTTTTGAGTTGCTTTAAGAACTTCTTCATTCCAATGTTTTTCTAATTTATTTCCTAATAAATCTGATTTATCTTGATCAAGTGTTTTATATAAATCTTTTAATTCTAAGCATTTTTTTGTACCTTTTATAACAGTCTCCATCATCCAACTAAAAAATAATAAACATCTAGGTACAATGAGATCTACTTACATCATCAATATCAATACATAGTATGTAACGCATCTACGTGCTTCTCTACATGCTAATACTTTCATATTCTTGTTTCTATGGTTTTTATATTTAGACATAATTTTTATTAGTTAAGACACTTCTGTCCAAAAATATAATTTAGAATTTTTGATTTATATTATTATAGAAAATTAAGGACTTTAAATTCTCGATTTTTGTTTCAGGTTAGTTAAGTTTATGAATTAGTTTTAGTTATTTCATTGTATTTTATAAAATAAAATATTTGTTTCAGTACAAACATCGAGTAAGTCAATAAAAGAGAACAAACTATCTTATAAATCGAGAATTCTTGTCTAACCGAAGAAACTATGGTTGAAGTACTTACATCTTAAAATCCAAACTGAAGGTACATGTGATGGAAAAACTACAATCTATAAATTAAAAACGATTCGTTTACGTGAGAGCTCAACTACATATGTGTTTCCTAGTGATAGGCAAGATTTAAAATCTTATCACTCTCAGTTGTTTCAAGTTGATAAAATAAAAAAAGTTTGTAAATCAATAACGAAACGTGGTCAATACCGAAATATTTCCATAGTATTAAATAAAGATATTGCAAAATTGTACATGGATGATAATTTTGATATGGTATTTGAAGATTATTATTTAGAAGAAGTGACAGAAGATCCAATAGATAAACCTGAGCTTTTAGAAAGGCTACTCACTACTTCTAATAATTCACAATTAGATTTAAAATCAGTCACAAAAATTTTTATATTGGAACCGTTTACCGGCAAAAATCAAAATACTGAATATTGGCTAGAAACTTTTGAAAGTGAAGGTAAGAGATTTGGAATAAAAGAAGAAAATATGTTTGAAATTATGAGATTATTTTTAGAAGATGGTGCAAAAGATTGGTATATATCCGTCAAAATAAAATATGGTTTGCAAACTCCTTGGTATGAATTTAAAGAATCTTTTAAAACAACATTTTTAGAAAAAGGATGGTCCAATGCTCGTTTTGTTTATTTATTCAAACATATTAGAGGATCGTTAGTAGAGTATGCTTTAAAAAAAGAAAAATTGCTACTATCAAGAGATCCCAAAATGACTGAAAATATTCGTATTGATCTTGTTGTGATAGGTCTTCCCATTTTTATTCAAGAAAAATTGGATAAAGAAAAAATACAGTCAATTGAACATCTGATAAATGAAATTCGTAAATTTGATTCAGAAACCATCAAGAGGGGAGACGTTCATAAAGATGATAATAAAAATCAGAAAAAAATAGGAATAAAATCAAAATTTGCTGATCTTGAAAGAAAGCCCTGCCAAATTTGTGAAAAACAAGGATTTCGTAACAGATATCATCCTCAAGATTCTTGCTGGAATAAAGATAAAATTAAAACCGTTAATAATACTGAACTTGAAGATAATTTAAATTCTGAATTACCCGATTCAAAAAACTAGGTACTATACCACTGATTCGACTGAATGTGCTGATTAACAATACAGAACAAGTACAAGGTATCTATGACTCTGGTGCAAATGTTACAATGATAAATTCCAAAATATTGAAGAAATTAAAAAAAGAGTCTACGAAGTATAAAAGCATATTCAGAACAACCAGTGGTACTGATGTTACTGATGGTATTGTAAGATTGAGAATGAAAATTTTTAATATTGAAGATTTAATAGATGTTATTGTTATTAATAAGAATACTTTTAAATATGACCTAATAATAGGTCTTGATTGTATAAAGAAATTTCGATTAAATCAAGATGAAAATCTTGAAATTACTCAGAAAGATATAAGTAAGATAGAAAGGGATTTAGATGAGAAAACTAAAAACAAACTAGATCCAGATATTGAAGTAAATTTTAATGAATTTATTAATACAGTTGATTTTGAAGCAAAAATTAATCACTTGGATAATATTTAAAGAAAAAAAATAGATTCTTTAATTGAGAAATATGAATCCATTTTTGCTAAAAACAAATTTGATATTGGTCGGGTTCAGTCTCACGAAGCTCATATAAAATTATTAGATAATAAATTTACTGCCCAGAAACCTTATAGATGTTCAATTTCTGATCAAAAAGAAATTAATCAACAAATTTCGGGATTATTAAATGCTGACTTGATTGAAGATTCCACATCACCCTTTGCAGCTCCCGTTACATTAGCTTTTAAAAGAGAAGACAATAAAAGATCACGTTTATGTATCGACTTTCGATCTCTTAATAAGCTAGTTGTTCCAGAAGCTCAACCTTTCCCTCTAATAGATAAACTTCTACGAAAAACGAGAGATTGTACATGGTTTTCAGCTTTAGATATTAATTCTGCTTTCTGGTCTATTCCAATAAGATTAAAAGATCGTTATAAAACAGCTTTCGTAACACAAGATGGCCACTGGCAGTGGAAATGTTTACCATTTGGTTTAAAAACTTCTCCTGCAATTTTCCAGAGAATTCTGACAAATTTTTTAAGAAAACATTCACTAATGGATTTTTGCAGTGTTTACATAGATGATATTTTAATATTCTCAAGAAGTTTTGATGAACATTTAAAACATTTGGATTTATTACTAGATGCTATAAAAGAAGAAGGATTTCGATTGAAATTTGTTAAATGCAATTTTGCAAAGAACTCAATAAAATATCTTGGTCATATAATTGAAAATAATACCATTAAACCAATTAATGATAATGTCAAAGCTATCAGAGATTTTCCAAGACCAAGAAATAAGAAAAATATTCGACAGTTCTTAGGTAAAGTAAATTTCTATTATAAATATATTCCAAATCAAGCAAAAATATTAGAACCTTTTTATAATTTGCTACGAAAAAATATTGATTTTTTTTGGAGTGAAGAATGTGAAAAATCTTTTAATATGATAAAAAATTACCTATCAAACTCTTCTATTCTTGCAATTTTTGATCCTCAATCACCAATAATTATTCAAACAGATGCCAGCATTGAAGGAATAGGAGCTATTTTAAAACAACCTCAAAAAAATGGAGAAACTTTACCTGTTGCGTACTTTTCAAAAAAACTAAATCCTACTCAAAAGAAGAAAAAAGCAATTTATTTAGAATGTCTGGCAATTAAAGAAGCTATTTTATATTGGCAGTATTGGCTTATTGGAAATAAATTTATAGTACTCTCTGATCACAATTGGAAAGTTTGAAGATAAAATCAAGAACTGATGAGAGTTTAGGTGATTTGGTATTCTATTTGTCGCAATATAACTTCGAAATTAGATACAATCCTGGAAGTCAAAACAAAGAAGCAGATTGTTTATCCCGAAACCCTGTTTTAGAATGTTTTGAGAATACAGATGATTGTCTTAAAGTAGTAAACTTACTTGAAATGAGCGAAATACTCAATGATCAAAAACATTGATAGCAATATCAAAAATATTACCCGAAGAGGAGGAATTTTTTTCAAAAAAGATAGAATTTTTTTATCAGAAGAATGTGGAAAGAAACTTATAGATAAAGTTCATTACAATTATGGTCATATTGGTTCGAAACATTTAGGGAATCAAATTAGACCATTTTATTTTTTCCCTATAATGGATTCATCAATTCGTGAAATTTGTGGCAGATGTGAAATTTGTATAAAAAATAAATCAAGGCAAGGAAAAACTTTAGAATTTCTTTCACAACTCGGGCCTGCTACAAAACCATTTGAGATTGTTTCCTTGGATACCATTGGTGGTTTTGGTGGTAATAATTCTAGTAAACGCTACTTACATTTATTAGTGGATCACTTCACAAGATATGCGTTTATATCCACTTCAAAATTTCAGACTGCAGATGAATTTATTAAATTGCTTTCAAAAGTTATTAAAGATCATAAAATTAAAACATTATTAACAGACCAATACAGTGGAATAAACTCTACGGATTTCAAAAATTTTTTAAAGGAAAAAAATATTGAATTAATTTTTACAGCTGTCAATTGTCCTTTTTCCAATGGACTAAATGAGAGGTTGAACCAAACCCTGGTAAATCGAATCCGATGTAGAATAAATGAGCTTGATAAAAAAAAGCATGGTCAAAGGTTGCTAATGATTGTGTACAAGAGTATAATAATAGTATACATAGTGTTACAAAGTTTGCACCTAATTACCTTTTGTATGGAAAAGTTTCTTCTATCGTTCCTGAGCAATTATTACCGCATCGAGACCTCAATCAAGATAGGATAATAGCACTTCAAAATTCTATAGCTTCACACAATATTAATGAACAAAGAATTAATAAAAACAGGAAAAATCATCAATTTAATATTGGTGATTTAGTTTATGTTGAGAATGGAAATCGTCTTAACAGGAATAAATTGGATGAATTGAAAATTGGACCTTTTAAAATAATAGAGAAAATTTCTAATTCAATTTTCAAGATAGAATGCGGTCATAAGAAAAAGGAATCAAATATTTTTCATGTTAGTAAATTACGACCATATAATTCAATAGATGATGATTGATTTACCTGAAATTTCCAGTAATCTGCTTATGTTTGGGGGGGATGTAACGCATCTACGTGCTTCTCTACATGCTAATACTTTCATATTCTTGTTTCTATGGTTTTTATATTTAGACATAATTTTTATTAGTTAAGACACTTCTGTCCAAAAATATAATTTAGAATTTTTGATTTATATTATTATAGAAAATTAAGGACTTTAAATTCTCGATTTTTGTTTCAGGTTAGTTAAGTTTATGAATTAGTTTTAGTTATTTCATTGTGTTTTATAAAATAAAATATTTGTTTCAGTACAAACATCGAGTAAGTCAATAAAAGAGAACAAACTATCTTATAAGTATAAAACAAAGTCGCTTTTTCTGTCCCTTTGTATGCTTAAATCTTTAAAACTACGCAACGGATTTTGATGCGGTTTTTTTTAATAGATAGAGTGATTAAGAGTGATTATATGTATAATAACATCCATTATATAGTGGAGAAATACTGTTATTTTAGAGGTTTCTAATGTTATGTCGTTAATTATAAATTTTTTTCTGCTTATATTGCAAACGCAGGCTGAACCCTACGAGATTTATCAAAATAATGTACTAATTATTTGTACACATTGAAAAGGTTTACAGAAAACTCCGCGATGGTATATATCTATCTCTTATGGATATCCCACAATAACATTTTTTTGTCATTTACTTTTTACGACAAATAATGGCTAATTTTCGAAGCGATTTTAACCAATACAGCATTAATCCTTATCCAATTAAATAGCTTAAATACATTATTGATTTAATATAGATCTATATGGTCCTTTACAGCACAAGATTTAAATGAATATTTTCAAAGATATTACAGATTTAAAATTGCGGGACGTAGCGCTTGCGGTGGTACTGGCCGGCCGGTGTGGCGGTAACGTGCCTATAAATAGCGCATCGGAGGCCGTGATTTTCCTTATAGCACTTTGAATTTTGCAGCGATCGGACGCGTTTATTACGAAATTAATCATTATGACGCTATCCTAAGGTGGCGCAGTTGAGATGTTATAAATTTACACCTGTAATTCTTAAATAGCTAAGTACTATGACGCCACCGTAAGGTGGCGCAGTTGATATCTTATATATTTAAAAGAGCAAAACTTACTTACCTAAGAACAATAAAGCCACCGTTAGGTGGCGCAGTTAATATATGATATACCTAACCCATAAATTACAAAGTACTATAAATAATAGTAAAAACTGGTAACTAACGAGAAAATATGATAAAAAATACAAAAAATCGTAAAAATAAAAAAAAATTGGAAAAAACATTAGTTTTAGGCGGTGCGAAGTTCGTCGGGTCCGCTAGTATATTATATAATTATGTTTGTTTTATTGTTTACTAGTTGTATTCGCAACGTCGTTCGCGTGGCGTGTGATTGTTGTATAAAAATTTCTTACTCCACCCCATTAAAGGAATGGGAGAGAAATTTTTATACACTAGATGTTAAGTTGAAAGAAGACAAATACATCTGTGAAAACCGCATTCGAATCGGATCAGTAGTTGTCATGTGATGCGCGCAAAAACATACAGACAGACAAAAAAATCTAACCACATTTTTGGGTTCTATTTCGATGTACCCCCGACGTCGTTCGCGTGGCGTGTTGATTTTTGTATAAAAATTTCTTTTCTCACCCCGTTAAATGGGTAGGGGGAGAAAGTTTTATACACCAGATGTTAAGTTGAAAGAAGACAAATACGTCTTTGAAAACCGCATTCGAATAGGATCAGTAGTTTTTATGTGATGTGCGCACAAACATATACACTCCTGCAGTTTTATTATATGTATAGATAGATTATAGCTAAAAATGATAAATAAATAAAAATGTTTTGCCATAAAATGTCTATATCTAATTTTAAATTCAACATTTAAGGATGCTTTTACTGCTCAACAAATGTGTTACAAAAAATTGAATGAAAATATTTTTTCAGTTTACTATATATTAGTCAGAGGGACGAATAAAAATCAACTTTTTTGATAACTCCATTTTTCAATATTGTGTTTATTAAATAACACTTTGTTGGAGTAGGGCGAAAATAATCACAAATTATAAAAATTAACATGAAGAAGAAGGATCGAAAGAACAAATTCGCAAGAAGATTAAACCGCAGTAAAATTTAAAATTATATTTATGAAAAGCACCACCATACGTTGGAAGTACCTACTCTCGTTGTTCTTAAGAGTAGCAGTTGAAAAGTCCATGTATAGGGATAGGGCGCGGTACGCTCTGACAAAAATTATGAAAAAATAATCTGTTATATTAAAATTAGTGATGGGAATAATCGGATAGTAAGCAATAGGATGATTTTAATCACAGATTTTGAAATTTTTAGAAAGTAAATAAACAAGAATATATTAAATGACATTAGGGAGAAATTGAAAAAAATGTGGCATCCAGCAGGACTCGAACCCGCAACCTTTGCCTCTACTAGGCAACGCTCTAACAACTAAACTATGGATTCTTATCCATCAGATCGCTTTTTGGTTAAATTCAACTCATAAGTGACACTTACTCACTTTCTCCCTAAGCACATATAGCACGACTTAAATGAAAGGGAGAGATTTTGTCATTCTTGTGTGTATACATTCAAAAAATTTCAATAATCCCATAAGAGATATCTCACATAATCTTTAACCATTAATCCATGGTTCCGGTCTCCTAACCGAATACAAATATATGATAAGACAGAACAAGAAATTCCGATACCAGTCAATTCGATTTCTCGAACTCGAACTAATTGGAATATTTATAACTAATCGAAATTATCCGATTATTTTAAGAATCTGAAACATTAGGATTTTTGTATCCGAATATTCCCATCACTTATTAAAATCAAAGCCCCTCAAAGGATTAAGTCACGTCACTCTCAGGTTCTTAAGCGGTCGTTAAATGTCAGATCAGTGAAGAATCCAAAATTTATTACTTAAAACACATACAGTGTTAACCAATAATTTATTAAATGATGATTTTTGCACAGAAAATATTATTGGGTTCACTACATAAGAATATAAGAATTCTATGTAAAAGCTTCTACTCTTTTTGCTGATGGAACCTTTAAGAGTTATTAAAAATTTGTTTGTTAATTGTTTACCATACATGTTGTCCATAATGGTATATATATATATATATATATATATATATATATATATATATATATATATATATATATATATATAATAATGGTACAAGTGACTGGTTCAATACAAAGTGAAGTCAATAGTGGCGGTGTAGTCAACGTTATGGCCAAGGTAAGTAAAAGAAAACTCTTTGATTTCAGTCAAGCTTTCGAATTCATTTAATTCTTCTTCAGCACATCTGTAGTGAAGAACAATTTTTTATATAATAAAAATATTGTTACAAATTATTGTGACTACTTACTAATCGTGAGGTTAAAAAAGAAGCGACGAACTAACAAAAAACTATCGCTAATAATCTAAATCATATCAATTTTTTCAAAACAAACTTGATTCTATACAAATCAAACAAATCAGCCACCTAGATAACTTATCTTAATTATTCAACAATTTCTACCACCATACATACTAGATTTATAACATTATTTCGCAAATCTGCATTATAACCCTCTACATACTAGATTTCTAACAAAAATTATAAATTTTATTTTCTACTGTATTTTAATATAAATTTAATTTTTTTAGAATTTCTCATTTCTTATTAAAATTTAACTTTATAAATGACAAATATGAATATTATGAAAATAATAAATATGGAAATTATGGAAGTGAAAATTTATATACAATCTATTAAAAGTAAGTATTCAATTATTTATTTGACTAATTAAATTATTTTAAACCAACGCATGTATTTTAATATTAAAGTTTTAATTCATCTTTCTTATTTTATTTTTCCTTTCTTTTTTAGGAATGAAGAGAATAATTTTTAATATACTGGAAAATGAAACTAAATTATGCAAATATCAAAGCTTTGAACTCTTTCCTGGGATCAAGAATATTCTTTTTAATCATTTTATATTTAATTTTATATATTATATATATCATAGAATCATATTTCATCATAATGTTTGTCAGATAAACCAACCAAATCTTATGAAGGTTGTTAAATGATTGAATGGTTAAAAAAAATTATCTACCTGCTCCACAGGAATGACTTAACATACCGGACTAAAAATTAAAAAAACCTGGAGGGAGTTTACCTACTTAAGGTTATCTGGAGCCAGGTAGAAAAATACATGCTAGAAAAAATAAACAGATATTCGTAAAGTTTCTGTTAAAATCTTAAATGCCAAAAGATTAAGGTGACTTCAAGATATTATTAAAAAAAATGAATGTCCAGAAAGCTCTTTACAGAAACTCATCTATCGGTTAACTTACCCAAAAAAGAGCTTTGAAATAATATTAGCTTTTTTCTTTGGATTTTCATTTTTCAATTTATATCCTATATCCATTTCCACAATATCACTATTAACTAACACATAAAATACAATAATATCAGGTCAACACCATGTTTTTAAATAAAATTAATAAAAAGTTTCAAGATTTTCGCCAATATAAAATTGCTAGTTCGTTTTACTTCTGGTTTACGCACTCTTTTTGTCAGAAAGTTAATCTATAAATCTATTTACAAAACAATACAGGGTGTTTCATTTATCTTTTTAAAACTTGTCGTCTTGAAATAGTCAGTGTGTCAACTGAAAATCAAATCTTTGCAATTTATAAAAGAAATTATTAATCACAATCGGTGGTGTGTAAATATTTGATTGTAATTTGTACGTGTCCACCAAAGTTCATTGTTACACTTTTTCGATAAGAATTTTATATAGTATACAGTTTTTATAGCCCAGTCATTTGATCAAATAAACGGGGAGTTTTCAGGAAGTTTTAAAAATTGTTAATTTTATTGATTTTGATGTGCTCTTTACGTATATCCGCTGTTGGACAAATGGTGCATAGTAACATTTTATTTACGTACCTACTTATTTCAATTCCATTATTGCTTTTCAGTGACAAAGGAATGGTTAGATTCTTGAAAGTTTCTATCTATAAGGCATTTAAGCAACATTCTTGAGACATAAACTGTGGCGATACAATGTATTTTGCATCACGGTGACTATTTTCATCTATTTGCAGTAACTTTACACGTATTATTAGTTTTAAGTTGATGCGGACCGACCTACCTTATCTTAATGAGTGTTTAACGACGCCTGGTTATCGCTTCTATTGTTATTATATTACCTGGTTTTGATCTTTACAGGTTTGGGTTTTATATTTTTATGGATTCAAAGATTCAAAAAAATTCTGTTATTTTGTGTTAATATTTATTCTTCTTCATATGTAATTGTTATTTATTAGTAATGTTTTTTGTTTTTTAATTACTGTTTTCTCACATTATTCAGTAAAATGATTATAAAGAAGAGTATTGACCTGCTCGTATAATATAGATCCTATTACGGCCCTATGCTTAGGCGGCTTAGGTAGATTAGTCCGCAGGATCTTGGAATAAATAATACAAAAGTTAAAGAGAATTTCATGGTCTCACAAGCCTCGAAAGATGCAGATACACTAATCTTTAATACCACAATATGTGTTTCTTCAGCATTGGATACCGTAATATTAGTTGATCTTATTCTTTTGACAGCTCTATGTACGCGACCAAACGTAAATTTTCTCAAACCAGAAAATTTTTCCCAATAAATATACTCCACTCTACCTCATATTATGTATCAATTTTTAGTTCATGAAAACTGTCATTATAGACAGCAGTGCGTGAAGGATTAAAAGTGTGCGTGAAGTAACAATGTATTTTAAATGGGATTTACTTTTTCGCACTGTTTTGGCACACCTTTAGGTATACAATCAAATATCCTTAGCATTCGCGTTGTCATGGTGTTGCTATAAGAGCATTAAATTTTAACCAGTTTTGTAGTTTGAATTTTCAAATTTAAACCGTATAAAAATTATAGATTTTTTTAAAGTTAATTAAAATGGATCATATTGACGAAGAGTTTCACCTCACTCCGCCAGACCTTGCGGAAATAGCAAATAACATAAAAAAGGATCTTTTACCCTATAAATCTAAGAACATTTTTTTGGCATATTTCGCAGAAAAATCTAAAATATTCAAAGCATATGGTCACATTATTCCATCCACCTTTCAAATATACCAAAATATCAATATTAATAAATATTCGAAATTAATAGCTTTTATAAAACGGTCATCAGAAAATTATAAAGCAATCAAATCAAAAATCTATACTCAAGAAGTTTATAAAAGAAGCTCCCGATAATTCGTTCTTAATGATTAAGGTAAATATTATTAATAAAATACTTAATTTAAGATAATATGTCATTAATCATAAAATATGTATAATGTTATTTAGGTTGTTGTAATAGGTAATGGGTATTGCAGGAGCTTGCCGGCGACATGAATTATGCGATTTGAAAGTTGACGATATTCAGGATACAGGAGGAGCTTTAATAGTTAGTATAAAAGAATCTAAAAACAGAATCTTTAGATCATTTGTAGTAGCTGATAACAGCAATAATGTAAGCTTTTTAGAAAATATTACTCATTAAGACCAGCAAGAAAAAATAAAAGATTCTTTTTACGATATACAAATGGAATATTTACTCCCCAACCTGTAGGAATTAACCAATTTGGAAAAATTCCTTTTAAAATAGCAGAATTTTTATCGTTACCGAATCCTAAATTATATACGGGGCATTGTTTCCGACGGTCATCCGCATCTTTACTAACGGACTCTGGTGCAAATATTTCAGAAATAAAGCGCCATGGTGGCTGGAAATCGACTGTCGTTGCTGAAGAATACGTTGAAAATTCTTTAAAAAACAAAACGGAAACTTCCAAAAAATCTTTTTTAACTCACGTAGACCAAGTAGGTACTAAGATCGAACCTCAACCTTCATGCAGCCATAACGTGACACATAATACATTGAAAAAATTCCGTTCCTAACATTTCTTTAGGAAATATAAATAACTGTAGATAACAATTGAACTATAAACATAAATATAAACAATTAAAATAATCGTTTGTTAGAAACTATGTTATTAATTTTGTTAGTACCTATCTTGTAAATGAATTGTAATTGTTGTAATTATTTTTTATTTGATTATCGTAAATAAAATATTGTATAAAAATGTGCGTAAAGTGCTTTTTGCGCACTTACGCGATACATAGCACTCGATTCGCTCGTGCTCTAAACATCGCGTGCGTGCGCAAAAAGCATACTTTACGAACTGTTTCATAAATAACTATTTTGCATGCCTTCGGTGGTTTTGATACAACATTTACAATCTTTTATCAAGAAAATAGAATAGTATATTCTGTAACAAGGTAAGAATGAAAATTCGATACGAGTGGAGAATTCCGAACGCGAGCGTAGCGAGCGAGAGGAACCACGAGTTATCAAATTTTCATTCTAACCGTGTAACAGACTGTATTTTCTCCACGACCATGTAATAATTCTGTTTATTTAAATTGAAATATGTAGCAAAACAATTAGAACGTCGCACTGACAAACTGAGTGACAGTTTTAAAATTCGCTGGGCAATCTATGTTTTTTGTTGAGCAATTAAAGAATGTTATTCCGTCACTAGTTATAGAATGGAAATACATGCAAAACACATAAGAAGCAAGTGTTTCAGAATGAATATTCTATCTCAAGAGTGAGAATGAACACTTTCTATTATTAAAAATGAAGTCGGAATTATTACATTCATTAATGGTCGTGGAGAAAAGTTATTATTGTACTCCGAAAAAAGTTATTATTGCGTCGCTACCACCAACAGAAGCAGCATCAAGACCATTTTCATTCTAACCATATCCCCAGGATCAGCAGTGGTATGGGATAAACAAATTGCAGAACATTGGAGATCGGCTGATTCCTCTTACCACACTCGATCTCAGAGCTTCAGAATCCTTGTTAAAACTTATTTCTTATAAATCTAAAAAAGAATGTCAACAAACATGTGGATGCAGAAAATCTGATTAAAAATACTTCGTTATACAGTGTATCCAATTAAGTCGGCATCATATATGGGAAACTTTTTTATTCTTAGTTTTATGAAAAAAAGTTATGCTTTACAAAAAGTTGTGCATGGTCTAAAATTTAAAATACATCCATTAGGTATCAATTTTTTTAAGCCGTATACGAGGTATGTAAAAACATATGAATTTTGTTCAAGCGTAAAGTACCTTGTTTTTTGAAAATAGCGACAATTGATATTAAGAAAAGTTGATCATAATTGAAAAATATTGTCAGATATTCAATATTATCCATTCGCCATGAAAAACGATCTTTAATAATTTTTGGTATAAATTATATGCAAATTTTGTAAATTGCAATCAGCAATTTGATTTAAAAACATGACATGATAAAAAAATAACAAAATCTGTTTTCTTATAGTTTATGATCAACTTTCCTTAATAAAAATTGTCGATATTTTCAAGAAAAGGTACTTTACTCTTGAGTAAAATTCATATTTTTTGAGATACCTCGTTTACGGCTTAAAAAAATTGATATCTGATGGTTTTATTTTAAGTTTTAGACCATGCACAACTTTTTATAAAGAATGACTTTTTTTCATAAAACTACGAAGAAAAAGTTTCCTATATGATGCCGACTTAATTGGACACACTGTATATACAAATTGTAGTAGTACTTGTAAAAATCCGCAAATTTTATCGGATGACCATTAAGGGGAGAGATAGTTAGATAGATAGATCTTCGTTGGGTTGCTGTTAGTCTGTATTTCTGCGTTATTTACAGATCTATTGTGAACACCCATCATTCTAGAATAGGATTTGAGCACCTTTTCTAGCCCTTTCGTCTTTACAAGACTTAATAGCCTCAATAGCCTTGACGTAACTTGGAGCAACCGTTTTCTCCTCTCCCAATACTAGATCCCGTGTCCTTGCAAGGCCTTCACAGTTCACATTGGCATAGGACATGAGCCGAAAATGTTCTGTCACGAGACTGACACCGATTGACCTTTTATGAAGAATTTGGCTTGTCGCTTGCCAGTGATTTTAGTAAAATGAAAACTTCAGCTCCATCAGCTGACGGAAGAAAAGTTAATCCCAGAGCAGCAATTTTTCTCGACCTATACATAAATTAGATTGGTTTTCCTATTTGATTCAACATAATTCTTGAATCCATTGGGTATAACACTTTATTCTTTAAAAGTAAACTGAGAAGATCTTGAAAACTTAAAAAATAATATCAATGCAATAATGAGACAATCAAAACAAGGTTGCGATTAGTTTCTACCCTTTTAAAATTAGTCAAAGTTTACCTAATCTTAATGTACTTTTAATGTCTTACCGCAACTCGGATAAGGATTAAATATACATTAAATGTACCTGTAGACTGTATACGATTAAATCCTAGTCGTTAAAATTACCGCAACTCGGTTCCTACCAGAGATAATGTTGTCTCTGGTTCCTACCGACTGCGACTGGGCTATTATAGATAATATTAACAAAAAACTTTCAAAAGAATAATTTATTTTATAAAAGAGTATCAGTCATTACTTTTTATTAAATAGGATATTTACATTTCTTTTAAATAGTTTCAATTAACAAGAAAACTCTGTTCGTATAGATATGAAATCTTTAAATAAAATTTTACGGATTGATACCTATTAGTTTTTCAAGTAATTTTAAATACATATAGTTTGTAAATGAATAAAATTATTATTATATTAGATTAATTAGTTTGAATAACTAGCAAAACAATGACTAAACATTATAATTCGTAATGTCACTTAGTAAACAAAAATTTTGAAATGGAATTTTTGCTTTGGATAGTGTTGGCCTCAGATAACTTATGAATAATCTTATAATTATATAATCAAAGGTAATACCACGAGTTCTTAAAATTTTATCGATAAATTTTTAGTTTCCATGAAAACTTTTTTATTTGGCAAAAATACGAAAACAAACTGAAATGTGATAAAATCACGAGTCCGTAGAACGAGTGATTTTATCATATTCAGTTTGTTTGAGTAGTTTTGCCAAAAATAAAAAAATTTGAGTCTGGAAAATAAAAATTTATCTAGTAAAGTATTACAGGACGAGTGGTATTTGAGTAGATTATTTTTTGAACCATTCTGTACAAAAACTACTTTATTTAAAAAACTTCCTAGAACAACTTATATTTCATAATTAACACAAACGAAATGCCGTTACCCCGTCCTATTAACTTATCCTGTACACTAGATAGTATTGACAGTTGTCGTGAACGTCGTGAAAACAGGGTTATAATTTGAATAAATATTTATTTTTATACCTATTTATACAATTATATTATTAAAAAGAAAATTACCAAAATAAAAATTATTAGGTATATCTATTTAAAGTTTACTTACAAGACCACATTTACCTGTAGGCATATATAAAAGTTTTAAATGCATGCAGAACCAGGAAGCAGGTTAGTTTTAAAGTACCTACATATTTGATTTTTCATTATCGTTTAGATCAGGGGTGCCCAAACAGTCGATCGCGATCGACCGGTCGATCTCGAGAGCATTTCAAGTCGATCGCGAAAGAAAATAGATAACCGCTCCAAAAATTAAATTCGGCACGTGGCTGGCGGTTTTCTGGTAAAGAAATGTCGCACTGCATTTCTCAACCACAGCTTAATTTTACCTCAGATATCGGATGTATAGAATTTAGCGCAGAAATTAATAATTAAAAAACAATTATCACGTGTTGTCTTTAAGTGGAAGAGTTAGGATAAGATTAGCGACGAGCGATTTGTATTTTCATTCGGATGGTATTTTCTGATATGTCGGCTAAAGAAGAGTTGTTAACGTTGTTGCCTCTGAAAGAAAAAACTCGCGGAGAAGATGTTTAGGTACAACG
Source organism: Altica lythri (assembly GCA_964028335.1). Classification (NCBI taxonomy): domain Eukaryota; kingdom Metazoa; phylum Arthropoda; class Insecta; order Coleoptera; family Chrysomelidae; genus Altica; species Altica lythri. The sequence continues at coordinate 65,007,868 of OZ034802.1, forward strand.
TTTTCCTGAATTTTATAAAACAATATGAGCTACCAATTAACAAATTAGTGTCGATTACAACTGACGGAGCGCCATCAATGACGGGCAATAAAAATGGGTTTGTTGCATTGTGTCGGGCCAACGAAGACTTTCCATCAATTTTTGCATTCCATTGCATCATTCATCAGTAAGTTCCAAAATACTAAATATGAATAATGTCGTGGATATTGTCACAAAAATCGTGAATTCAATCCGTGCGCGAAGCATGCAACGACGTCTCTTCAAAGTGCAATTGGAAGCTAGCGACTCTGCCGAGCACACTGATTTACTGCTTTATACAGATGTAAGATGGTTGAGCCGCGGAAAATTTTTAGAAAGATTCCAAGAACTATTACCTAAAATCATTTCTTTTCTACAAGAACGGGGCGACGACACTGGGATACTTAAAAATGAAAAATGGCTCCTTGATTTAGCTTTCCTATCGGATGTGACAAATCATTTGAATATCCTTAATTTAGAACTACCGGGCAAAAATAAAACAATTATGGATATGATTAGCGCAGTAAACGCTTTCATAAATAAATTGAAGTTGTTGATTAATCAGCTCAACAAAAAGGACTATACAATTTTCCAGCTTTGAAAACAAGGGCAAGTTCTCACTCAAATTATGACAACTATGAGACACAACTAAGAAACATTCAGAGTGAATTTGAAAGACGATTTTCCGATTTCAAGCAACTGACGGATATTGTAACTTTCATGGCTTATCCATTTTCTTGTGAAGATGTTGAAAAATCTGCCACTGAAATATCAAACACTTTCAATATGGAGATCCCTGCAGTACAAAATGAGGTATTGCAGATAGTTTCAGACATACATTTTAAAGCCAGAGCAACTGATGCCAAATTTTGGTCTTTCATATCGGAAAACAACTACCCGTGTTTAAAACAAATAGCTCTTCAGTTAACAGGATTGTTCGGATCAACCTACTTGTGCGAGTCTGCATTTTCAGAAATGAAAATTCTTAAAACAAAATATCGCAATCGACTAACTGACGAACATCTTTCAGCATGCCTGCGGCTGGCACTCAGTAATTACGAACCGTCCTTTGATAAGTTTGTGGAGGATATGCACTGCCATGCCTCAACATCCAAATGAATGCAGTGATCAAAAGAAAAATTTATTTGGTTGCAATAAAATGAGATGTTTAAATTTGTTCAACTTATGTTTGTTTGTTTATATTATACGTATTTGCAATAAATAAATCGTGTTCATACGTCTGTTTTTTTTTGTTGTAACTAAGCTCCAGGCTACTCCCCATAGTCGATGGTCGTAGGTGTCGATCGCTTGTCGCCTAAATGTTTTGTGGTAGATCGCACACCCTAAAAGTTTGGGCATCCCTGGTTTAGATGAATTGAATTGTGATAATAATAATAACAAAATATCTTTCAGAATAATTAGATAATATAAATGAATGTTGATTTATAGTAAGGTACCTACTTATAAACAAGAAAATTGATTGTTCAATATTGTTATTGAATTTTTGACAGTTCTATAATTTTATCAATACTATAGTAAAACCACTAGTGGTTTTATCAATATAAACCGGAATGATTTGCTAGATTTAGCATAAAACAGTGAAGATTAAGCGTTTTCATTGGACGAAATCACAAAATTGTGATATTTTGACAGGTGAAAAAAATAATCGCTATAAAATTTTACGTAAAAAAATATTTTTTACCTATTTTTGCAGATATAACCTAAAAAATATATGCATTTTATGTACATAATAACTGATAAAAAGTACTAATAAGTTTAATTTAAATTTTAGGTAAATAATTTCGCAATAAATATTAAGTATGATTATATTATTGAAAATATTTAAAAAATAAAAAATTCAAATCATCATAAAACGCTATGCTTATTGGAAAGTATACAAACAAGAATATATTAAATGACATTCAGGAGAAATTCAAAAAATGTCTCATACAGCAGGACTCGAACCCGCAACTTTTGCCTCTACGCATCAATGCTATAACCCCTAAGCTTAGAAATTGTTTAGCTTTTTTGGTCGTTATATTCAACTCATGTTACATGCGATACTTACTCAGTTTCTCCTTATATTTTAGAATACCGGACAAATGGATTTTTAGTAAACGATCATTTGAGATATCTCTTATGGGATTTTAAATTGCATCCAATAGAATTTTAAAAATTTTACCCTCTTGTCGAGATAAATGTTAAAAAAATCTCTATCCTAAAATTTTTGGCACAAAATTCATTGGCTTTAATTTTAACAAAAACAAAATGTCTTTAGAAAAAAAATCTTTACTTTCTTTAGTATAAGTTAAGATTTATTTATTTTAAATTTTTCGCTTTAAGATATAAAATAAAAATCAGAAAAAGTATCTGCAAGTTGGTTGGGTAAAATTGAAATCTGTTGAATATTTTAGAATAATATCATTTTACGCACGACCAGTTGTAGAACAAAAGCTGAGTTCTAGCATTGAATAACATGTCTCCCAAAAAGTCGAAGGTTAGACAGATTGGTGAGGAGAACAGAAAAGCATATTGTAATGTCAACAAAAAGATTGGCTCGTCAATACAGATTTTCTAAGAGTATATACAATATCGTTGAAGAAGAGGAGGAATGGTCTTAAATATCGAAAGATACGTTAGTGCCCCAAATACTCTCATGCGCAACTCCTTCGTATATCAAAAAACTGTCATCAAACTAAACTTTTTCACTAAAAAGTCATTATTTTCTTTAAGTCACTTTGAAAATAAGGGAAATAATGGATTTTATACAGACAACGTAGAGGAATTACCAGGGATAAAATCCTTTTTTATCAATGTCTATAATATGTGTATGCTAACCTTTTGTGGGAAGAGTGGGGGGTGAAACTTTTCATAGTCAAGTGCATTTTGAAATTACTCCAGTTTTACTACGAACATCATGCTATAATTCAAAAGATATTTAAAACTGGTTTAAGGACACTACATACCTTTTGTTTCAAAAAAAGCGATAATTCTCCAAACTTGTCACAGGCTTGCCTTAGACCTTAGAGGATTTTTGGGTCTTTATGTTTGGGAAGATTTATGATAAATGCTAAAAGGAACAATTAAATCTAAACTTTATTCTGTTCAGGACCTCATGAAAGACATTCAAAAAAAATTGCGTCTGCTAGAGCAGTGTGGACAGCTCCGCGTAATTGAATAGTATAGCTTCTAGTTATTATTAATACTATTCAACGAATGCTATAAGAATAAAAATACAATAGCGGAAGAAGTAATGACGAAGAACAAATGTAACCAATTTTAACCTTAAATAATAATCAGTCAGTGGTGAATGTATCAATAATTTAATGTTAAGAAATGACAACAATCTATTTACCTACATATTAAGAACAAACTCTAATACTTTTATTAATAATTTATTAATCATTTTCTATTAGTCCGGTTTCTTGCACCGTTTGTTTGCTTTTATTGTAAGCTTCCAAGGCAATTTCTTTGAGTTGTGCAGAGGTGACAGTTCCAGTTTCAAGAACCATTTTATGAAAATAACCGTCTGGTATTTGTAAGAGCTTATGTGGGTGATCAAATTCTACTAGTTTTCCAATATCCATAACCAAAACTTTATCGGAATCCATAATTGTATTCAATCTATGAGCTATAGTTAGTACCGTACAATCTTTAAATCTAGTACGCACTGTATTTTGTATAAATGAATCAGTTCTACAAAAGAAAATAATACAGATTTATGAGTATTTATAAATAATAACCCTTACCCAAGGTCAACATTTGCTGTTGCTTCGTCCAAGACAAGAATTTTGTTATTTCTTAATGCAGCTCGTGCTAAACAAACCAGTTGTCTTTGACCTAAACTAAAGTTACTGCCTCCTTCCGATACCATAAAATCTAACGATTCTACAGAATTTTTTAAATCAACCTAAAACATGATTCCATTGAAAAATACAATCAAAACTGAATGTTTCTTATTTACCTGTTCTAAAGCTTTCCATATTTGTTGATCACTAAATTCGGCAAAAGGATCCAAATTATATCTTAATGTAGCAGAAAATAGAACAGGTTCCTGAGGAATTATCGATATTTTTTTTCTTAAATCAGATAAACCAATACTTTGTGTATCAATATTATCGATCAAAATAGAACCTTCTAAAGGTGCTAAACGAAACAATGCTGCTATTAATGAAGATTTTCCAGCTCCTGTTCGACCAACTATACCTATCTTTAATAAAAATATTTTTTTTTAACTTCCTAAATATTTATATATAAAAATCTTAGTAAACAGAATAGAGCCAACAATTAATTCTATAGAAAACGTGAAATTTTACAAGGCTGTTACTCGCAATTGTTTCTTAACGGATGATATTTGAATTAGACCATAATCTTTATAATTTTAAATACCTTTTGTCCTGGTAAAACTCTGAAAGTAAGATTATTTAAAACTGGCGGATCATCTTTAACGTATTTTAGGGAAACATGTGTAAATTCCAGTAATCCTTCTTGAGGCCAAGTAACGTTAGGAACGTTACCTGTAAAAAACTGTAATAGTACCTAAGATAACTAAAATTGTTAATATTACTGTACCTTTAGGGCTTTCAAAGGGACCTTCAGTTTCGAGTTTTGTATATTGCACAACTCTTTCAACACTTGTTAGTTGACTTACCACATCTGCAATTGCACGCATTCCATATTGTACCATTCCAGTTAGTACTAAAGATTGTGAAAGAGCTAATCCTACCATACTGCTGTTAACTTCCTCGGAAACTAAAATTAATCGATACAGTGATCAACTTTAATTAACGTATTTAAACTAAAATACTAAAGATCTATTATAATCTGCTATTTGGACATTCCTTCAATCAGTTCAGTAAAAGTGGAATCAAAATACCAAGTCGCAATGTCTGTGTTTTAAGTCCACTAACAGAAATATTTGCATTTTCTTTACAAAGTTTGCTTCCAAAAGAAGCAGCATTTAAAAGTGTTTTTGTATAAAATCCTTTCATATTTTAGTTTCTGCTTTGATAAACTGAAAATGTTTTAAAAGGAAATGCAACATAGATATTCACAATTCACTTGTTATTCCTATCTCAGTAGGCTCTGTAAAAAAAATTCGCCCAGTATACTACAGGTCAGATCACAGAATAGGTAACTATATTTTCTTAGATGGTTTAGACTTAAAAACGCCGAAGAAATTTTCAGCGAAACCGTCTTCTTAGCCTATTTAGAAGAGAAATAAAAAATGTGGGACTCGTCAACTTCCTGGAGCAAATTTTCCCGCTGGATTCGACATTTCTCCTTAATGTCATTTAATATATTCTTGTTTGTATCATCTTCATCATCACTGCCGTTCAATCCTAGTGGTTATTGCAATGCCGAGGCATATCGTAGTCCGATTTTCCAGTTGGATTATTCCTGTTTAGTCTATTTCTTTATAGGTCTGCATGTGTTTTTGCGACGTTGATTATCTTATTCCAATCTTTACTATTTCTGCATTTCGTCTTTCAGTCTTTTATTTTCATTACTTTTACGTCTTCCTCTATTTGGTTCAGCCATCTTACCCTGGGTCTTTCTCTTTTTCTTGGCCCTAGTGGTGTCATGTTCGTGATTCTTTTTATCATTTCTGTAGGTGTTCTTTTCATTATGTTGCCTTGTCCATTCTAGTCGCCTTGCTTTTATGTACCTTGCTATGTTCTCCCTCCCATTTCTTGTTCAACTTCTTTGTTTTGCTATGTTCTCCCTCCCATTTCTTGTTCAACTTCTTTATAAGTCTTCATTCTTATTTCCCCATCACTTGTTATTTTTGGTCGCAATATTGATCTCATTATTTTTCTTTTCACTATTCTTAGATCTTCTTCATATTTTTATTGTTAGCGTCGTGGTTTCCATTGCATAGGTGATGACTGGTCTAATCAATGTCTTGTACATTTTGATTTTTGTTTTTCTGCTGAGATTTCTGATTCTTGTTTGAATACTTTTTAAAAACAGCAAAAGACGACGTATTCGGTTTAGATACCAACCCAAGAAACACAAGAAACCAAATTCATAGTCTACTGATATAGGAATAAGAACTGAATAGAGTACACAAATTTAACTGTTGAGCTTTATGGAAGAACATTAAATGTCATTAATGTTTTAATGGTCTAATTTTATAAAAAAATATGTTTCATTGTTGTATTACTCACAGTTTAGTAGAAGAAAAAAACTAAACAGAATCATTGTTATAAAAATTACACAGATTATATCGAACCAAAGTCCAAAAGTGGATCCAGTGGATATCACCAAATACCAGGCCGAAGTATGTACATCCTACAAAATATGTATATATAAGGTTCGTGTAATATTGACATGTTTCTTTATACATACTTGGTGTTCGTCAAATTCATCTATTAAAATGTCCACCGTATTTGCTGCTCGAATAGTGCCTAATCCATTTAGAGTTGAGTTTAAATGTGAGAATACAGGAGACTTTGCTTTATACATAAAATTATGTTTACTTAAGGAAACAGACATAAAATTCGAAAAACTTACCAATTCCTTCTAGATGTTTTAAGGTTCTTGCACTACTCATGTACCAGTCCTTCAATTTCATAAATAAAATTGCTAATACTACCATAGCTATTATCACATACGGATTTGATATGGCTACATTAATCAAAATACCAAACATTACTAACGAAATCTGAAAAAACATTAGCTTAAAAAGTTATAGTCTCATAACATAATTCTTATTGAATTTATTTTTCAACATAGTCTACTTCTTTCAGTGATCCTTCTACCTCTTTCAATCGTTTAAGTAATGGTTTGTTTCCTTCTGGTGAGTAATGTGAATTATAAAACCAATTATCTACCTTATATATCTATCTGAGTCAAATATAAGCTACTTAGTGAATTGGATAAAAGCGTTAAAACAACAAATATATAGTCAAAGATGCTTACTTGAACTGCTTCTATTAAAAATCTTGGTAAAAATTCATCAACACTACCAATATCCTTTGAGAACCTATTCAATATTCTTCCACTAGGATTTATATTAAAGAACCTCATAGGTGCTTTTAACATTGATCCGAATAGCTTAGAATGTAAATTTGTTGAAGACATCATGCACATTTTAAAAAATAATATTGATCTTGCCAATGTGAACGAAATAGCACCTAATAATAATATTCCATATGTGTACATTGCAAAAGTTTGATTTATCAGTCTTTCTTCTCCGTAATCTGTTTTAATATGGTCAAAAATGTTATTAAAATCAAAACCATACGATTGTACTAAATTAGTAGTACTAGAGTTAAAGGGATTATTTAGAGGTGCTATTGATCTTCGTATTTCTTCGTGATTGGTCCTTAAAAAAATGTATTATGAATTAAATAATGGAAATTTTGTTTTTTCTTTTTTACAATCGCTCTTCTAAACAGTTCTAGAGGGTTTAACGGTTAAAACCGTAGTAAGATACTCGAACAGCCAAGCAGCTCTAAAGGCGATTGTCTTGGCACAAATAAGCTCACAGATGGTGTGGGACTACGTTACACATGCTGAATTCTCAGACAATGGCATCAGGTCACTTAGGGTATCAGAGCAAAGAGAAGGCTAATGAATTCGCCCGAGCGGGAGCTAATGTCTCAATGATTGGCCAAGATCCATTCAGTGCAGTGGCTGACAGAAAGACAGCCATTGAGAAATGGAAGCTAGAAAAGGCCCAGGAGCGGTGGAAAAAATCATCGGACAAACGACAAGCCAAAACCTTGATAAAAGAAGTATCGACGAAATTTACTGGAGAGCTGTTATCACAAGACGAAATGATTGTCAGTATCTTGATGAACCTGGCAGATGAAGAGATCTGTCGATACTGTCAAGAAGAAGAGCAAACGGCATTTCATGTCCTATGCCAATGTGAAGGCCTTGCAAGGACGCGGTATCTAGTATTGGGAGAGGAAAAGCCGGCTGCTCCAAATTACCTAGAGAGACCACTGTTAAGGTTATTAAGTTTTATTAAGAAGGCAGGGCTAAACAAGAATTCTAGAATTGATGGGAGTTCACAATAGATCTGTAAAGTTCGCAGTGATACAGCCAACTCAATGAATATCTATATATCTAAATAGTTGTAGTAGTAGTAAGGTAGTAGTGGGTTTACGTTAAGGCACGTGTTAATAAAATTTAATTGTAACGAAAACGTACTAAGCGATAAAAAATAAATATGGTATTTTCTTTGGAACTACTTACCAATAGGCAACCCACCAATCAGTAGCTGCACACAGTCCCTGTGCTGAAACGGACATAAATATTAGAAAAACTAGTAAACATATGTTTTTAGTGGCTGCAAGATAATCTAAAAATGGTCTACTATTTGGATCACTACCAGCTTCTTCATTATCTGGAGTGGTCACCTGCATTATTTCGATATTTTCAGACAATTCGCTCTGAAATGTTGTACTTAGTTACAACTTAAAAAAATTAGATTATAAACTTACTTGTGCAGACATTAAAGACACCTTTCTACTTTTTGGTGATATAAAAGGTAATTCTAAATTTTTTTCTGGAATTTCTTCAGTTTCCTCATAGTTACCCAATAGTTTTGAAAAATTTAAATTTGAATTAGATAGTTCTTCATAAGTTCCTTGAGCTTCAATTTTTCCCTAAAATTATACCACACATATATTATACCCGAAAACGAATTACTGAGCGCAATTTTATTGTTCAAAAGTCTTTATAAAGATAATACAAGATGTGGGTCATAAAAATGTGGCTCAGCATTGTTTTTTTAACAAATAGGTAAAAAATCGTTGCAAAATTCGAAATGTTCATCCCGTTTTTGCAATAAAGTCCCATTTTCAAACGTTTTGCGACTAATACATTGTTTTAGAACTCATTTTCTCTGTAAGATCACTCAGTATCATTTAGTTAAAAAAAAAGAATTTTTTTTTAGATTAAGAAATAAGGCAAATGGATATATTCCAATGAATGCAGGTATTCCACAAGGATTAGTTTAGGACTTCAACTGTGGAATATTTTATACGACAAGACCTTTAAAATTGGACTACGGGGTGGAAGTTAAAGTAGGCTTCGCTGACAATCTGGCGATAGTTGTAATGGCATCATTCCGGATGGTGATGGAACTCATGGTCAAAACAATGATGACGGCAAAGAACTTGATATAGGAAAACTCTCTGGACCTGACACCGGACACCTACTGGATACCAACTACTGAAACCAGAAGAAGGTAAATTTTATGAAAGTCGAGACGTTAAATTTAACGAAAAACTGGTTTACGGAGATAAATATGAACGAAATAGTATAAAAGATTGGCCAGTCCAAGAATTGCCAGTAGATAGAGATGGTTGGTTTGTAAAATTCACTGATAAAGTTAACGATTGTGAAGAATTGTCAAAAACGGAGGGAGAATCAAAAAGACGACGTGGACGATCGCGGAAAAATAAAGTTAACGATGTGAACAGAATGAATTGCAATGCTGAGAATAATGGAAATTTTGGTCCTTAATGGAAAAGGTGATATTAGCGGACTCAGTTTTAAGCTGGGAAATGTCGGAGTCTCTCGAAATACAATTGAAAGTACTTGGATGTTATACTGTTATTCTACATAGACGTAGTTTTGGAACCCACGTGACGGAAGCATTAATAAAGGATAGTGAGGTTGTTGGACAATTACAAAGAAATATTGGAGGATCCTCTAGCTACAAAAAAAAACAATATTATAAAGAGTTGTAAGAGCTGTACAGAGCCATAGTGTGGCACTCGACAACGGCTTTACAAAAATATAAATCCATGATGGAGAGTCTCCAGAAAAAAATGCTTTTAAAGGTGATCGCTGGATACCGCGCAATATCAGCTGAGGCAGCGCAGGTTATCGCGGCCATACCGCCAATGGAAAATGGAGGAAAAGAGGAGATTTATCTTTGAAGTAGGCACGTCTCTGCTTAATTAAAACGAAGCCAGGGGAAGAACTCTTGCTTCCTGGCAGAGAAGCGGTACAAACGGGGAATGGACCTGGAAACTAATTGGGGACATTAAAACTTGGGCAGAATGCCAAGATAGGGGGACTGATTATTTTCTCTTGGTGGGCAAGGAGCTTTCCGGCACTATACAAGGCGTATAGGAAAGACCATGGATGCCTATTGTTCGTATTGCGATGAAACACGGCAGAACACACCTTTTTTGAATGCCAGAGATGACATAGGAAAAGATCAGATACTTAAGCAGACATTGGCCCTATAAATAAAGTAGATTCCATAAAAAAATTATTGACTCTAAAGAAACATTGGGTGCAGTGAGGAAGCTCACAGGAGAAATAATGACCAGGATCAAGCAGGACGAGAGAAGACAGTAAAAGAGAAATTAAATTTCTATACACAAAAAAAAATTAGAAATAATTTCAAATAAAGGCAAAAAATGAGAAGAGTTGTTTTAGTGAGTATTCAGGCATGTTATGCTCTAGGAGTCTCAGACTACCTGGCTAGGGTAGAACCATAAGCCAGGTGTGCTTTCTATTTACTATACTTATAATATATTATAACCTGCTAAGCTTGTTATTAACTTTTATTTTTGTTCTTTCAGTTGGATTATTTGATTTAATACTAAGTGTGTGGCTATCATTTATAAAAAAAATTTAGGTAATTCATTTTTTTTTGTATATTTTTTCTTGTTTTCTTAAAAAGTAGGTGTCGCCCTATAAGAACGTCCTTTTATGCCTTTTAGTTTTTTTGCCTATTTCACTAAATTGTGATATTAACATTCACTGGTTTTGGATTTGTGAAAAATTAGAGAGCACAACATATTTACTTACTCCATTAAGGACAATAACTAAATCAGCACTTTTAAGAAACTGAAGTTGATGTGTTACCAATATTCTAGTCTTTCCCCGTAATTCATTGACAATACATTTCTCAAATAAATGTTTTCCAACATTAGTATCTACAGCAGAAAGTGGATCATCTAATAAATAAATATTTGCTTGACTATATATCGCTCTTGCAAGGTTGATTCGGGCTCTTTGTCCACCGCTTAAGGACACTCCTCTTTCTCCTACTATAGTTTTATCTCTATCGGGAAATTGATCAAAATCTCTTTCCAAAGCACAAATTTTAACTACCCTTTGATACCATAATTTTTCATATGGTTTTCCAAAAAGTATATTTTTTCTAACTGTCGACTGAAATAGCCAAGGTTCTTGTGAGCTGTATGTAACAATACCTCCCATTTGAATATGACCAGACTTCGTAGGTAGCTCGCCCAGTAAAACCTTTAAAAAAATTAATTGCGACATTCATAATATGACATTTTTATGGATTTATACTTGAAATAAAGAACTTTTCCCAGCACCAACTGGTCCCACAACAGTACAAAGTACACCTGGAGGTATCCTTAAAGTAATGTCTTTTAAAGTGATTTTATCATCAGTCCACGATGCATTTACATTATTTAAAACAATTTCGTGTGTTTTTATTTCTTTAATTCGGCTATGTTCTTTTTCATCTAACATTAAGAAGTCCTGAAGACGTTTGATAGAGACCAACGATTCCGCACCCATACTTATTGCTAAGGGATACCAAATACATACTCCAGCTTGTAGAATGTTAAAGGCTTGAACTAATGAGAATACTTTTGCTGCAGTAATAACATTTCCTGAAAAGTTCAATTGATATTTATGAATACTTAATCATTATTGGTTAAAATTTTTGAAATTTACGGTTAAATTCACGAGCTGTTTAAAATTAATGAGGAGAATAAATACATAAAAACAGTAAAGAGCATAATGTAAATTTGGATAACAAAACTTCTAAACTTCAAACCTTTACTTTTATTACTATTAGCTTCAGCGAGAGAATGGGTGTTCACAATAGATCTGCACAGGTCGCAGTGATACAGGCTAACAGCCAACCCAAAAAATATCTAATCTTATCTAGGTTTCGCGTTCTATTCTAATAATATTCTTTCAAAAATAAAGTAGATTGATAAGCGGAATTGTCTATGTTGCAAAAAACAGGTTATGTTGACCTGATGTTACCATAAGTAGAGATTTAAAACCAAATAAAACTGAGGGCAATAATTACCTAGTAAGACATAACAAATAATAGTAATACATAAGGCAGTTCTGTCAAGAAATACCGCACAACTAGCTAAAATGCCTCTTATATAAGAAGTCCTTGTAATATATTTAATTTCAGCAGCTCTGGCATGTTTAATTATTATCTCAAATGGTTTTTCCCATGCGTACATCTTTATAACCTGTATTCCAGATATTATTTCGTTCATTAACTTCACTCTAGTATCAGTCTTTTTGGAAATAATAGCTCGTAATTTTCCAGTAACTGTTCCTAAATAACCTAAAAGATAAGAATCTTGTTATATATTTTTAAAAATGCAAAAAACTGATATTCACCTTGTATAGGTACACCTATTATACACATAGATATAATTCCAGATAACGATGATATTCCTACCTGACTCCAAATAAAATATGTTACTAAAACTATTTGAAAAGGAATTACCCATAAAGCATGTAAAGGTTGCATAACCAGATCGAAACGATTAACATCGTTAGAAAGTAAGTTTACCATCTTACCAGCTGCAGTTTGTCCAAGAGAATTCTGATTTAATCTAGTAATCTACAAAATAGTTTGGTTTGAATTTTTAGTTAATTATTTCAATGTCGCGTTTTAATTGTAGATTGAACTATTTTACGAAAAAAATGGTCTATACCTACAACATTTACAAAAAATGTGAAAGAGACCCTAAAAAAACTTAATTTTACATATACCCGCTTAGAAGTCACCACCAACAGAACCATTACACACAAATCTAACCTGTATCTTTTGTTGGCATAAATCCAAAGTTTCATTGCGATACAACAAGTCGGGTAGGTACAGTAAATTTTTGAAATTAGCAAGTCAATCAAAAAATGGATCGTAGCCGAGAACAATTTCGATAAATATTTTTTTTTACAATTTTTGGAGAGGATTATCCTAACAGCAATGTCTCTCTAAAATGGTTTCAATATTTGGGAATGTTGAAGGAATATACCAGTCAACTAATTCCCGCTGGTATTGCAAATTTCAACGTTGTCGCTCCAGTTTCAGCGACGAATCCAGGCATCCAGGCTAGGTCCACCCAAAACAGCAGTAACAAAGCAAAACGATAATGCGGTTCGCCAGCCTATCAAAGATAACCGCCGTGTAACATACCGGGAGATAGAGGCATCTTAAAGTAAAATCTAAGAACAAAAAAAATCGCAAGCTAAGTATTTGTTAAAAATACACCCTAGAAATAAGTGACTGAATTACTTGGACATATAAAGACGAGTGAAAAAGGTACAAAAAATCATAAAAGTATTTTAAAATATTTTGAAGGCAAACGGCAACAGAACTTATTTGAGAACCAAAGGAACAAAAGTTAATAGGTCATTACCTTTCTGTATATCAATGCTGATGAAGCTATTCTAATTCTCATACCAATTGCATATAATCCTTGATTGCAATGGTGCATAACGAAACAATCTATTATAATTATACCTATCAGTACACTACTATAAATATATAATTCCTGAGTTTTGTTAGCAAAATTTTCTTCTGCGAAAAGGTCTAATATTTTTGCAATCAGTAAAGGACGTGAACAGCTGTAAATTAAAAGAAAATTAAATCTTTTGATAAAATAATAATATTAAACAACTCACCGAATAACAGTTTGATATATAAAATATAATATACCATACAACATAAATTCCACAACAAAAGTATTAAATATTGCTTTTAATAATCTCGGTTTACTTTCTTTTAGTTTTGCTCTTTTAAGTTCATTATTCCAATTTTTTTCAAGTTTATTACCTAATCGTTCTGACTTATCTTTGTCCAAGATTTTGTACAAATCTTTCAATTCAAAGCATTTGTTCTTAATTTTGCGTATCGCATCTATCATCCATCTAAAATATATATCCAAAATATTTATATTTTATGTAAATACACTCATGCAAGGGATATTTAAAAACTGTTTTTATAAAGTAGTTCAAAAGTATGAAATAACTTGTGTAAGCCTGATACGTGGTAAGAGGAAAATAAACAAAAGAAGATATCAAAATGACTCATTTTTATAAAAAACTAGCTGACCCGGCGGACTTCGTACCGCAAATCATTTATGTCATTCTTCAATTTTTCGTTTTTTTAATTTTTTTTGATTTTATCGTTTTCATCATATTTTCTCGTTAGTTATCAAGTTTATACTATTTTTTTTTCGTTATATTTTGTAGTTTATCGATAAAATATATTAGATGCATAACAATACTTAATTTAGTAAGAATTTCTCGTTTAAATATAAGTGATATTAACTGAGCCACCTTTCGGTGGCGTCACAATACTTAAGTAAAGATTGCTCGTTTAAATATATGTGATATTAACTGCGCCACCTAACGGTGGCGTGATATAAAGTAATCAAATAAGTAGTGGTTGTTCGTTTAATGGAAGCGCCATCTGGTAGTAACTTCCATTAATACAAATATCATATTCATCTTACCCATTAAAAATACATCTTCATACTGATTTTCATGACAATCGGTTGAACGGGGCGGAAGTCGATACTTTACAGCGCCGCCTGGTAGCGAGTTACATCAATGGGCATAGCATATAAAGCTTCTTCGTGGAAAAATACATGTACATACCAATTTTAATAATGATCGGTCAAATAGTTTCTGAGTCTATCGATTTCATACATACAAAATACAAACATCCTTTTTTATATAATATAGATAGATAAGGATTGCTCGTTTAAATATATGTGATATTAACTGCGCCACCTTACGGTGGCGTGATATAAAGTAATCAAATAAGTAGTGGTTGCTCGTTTAATGGAAGCGCCATCTAGTGGTAACTTCCATTAATACGAATATCACATTCATATTAACCATTAAAAATACAGCATCCTACTGATTTTCATAACAATCGGTTGAACAGGGCAGAAGTTGTTACTCTGCAGCGCCACCTGGTGGCGACTGGCATCAATGAGCATATCATACAAACCTTCTCCGTGGAAAAATACATATGCATACCAATTTTCACGACAATCGGTTGAACGGGGCAGAAGTTGCTGCTCTGCAGCGCCACCTGGTGGCGAGTTACATCAATGTGCATAGCATATTTGTTATCTCCGTGAAAAAATACATATTCATACCAATTTTCATGACAATCGGTTAAACGGGACAGAAGATGCTACTTTGCAGCGCCACCTGGTGGCGAGTGGCATCAATGGGCATAGCATATTCGTTTTCTCCGTGAAAAAATACATGTACATACCAATTTTTATGACAATCGGTTAAACGGGGCAGAAGTTGCTACTTTGCAGCGCCACCTGGTGGTGAGTGGCATCAATGAGCATATCATATAAACCTTCTCCGTGGAAAAATACATATATATATACCAATTTTCATAATAATCGGTCCAGTAGTTTTTGAGTTCGTCGATTTCGTACATAAAAACACATCCTTTTTTATATACAGTGTGACCCATTTCGAATGGAAACACCCCTGTAGAATTCTTATTTATTAACCGATTGGAATAATTTTTTTTCCTATTTTTGAGTTAAAAAAAGTTTTACTCGAAGACCTAATTTGTCATCTTTTTTTTTTTTTTTATTTGTCCGCTGTAACCACAAGGGTTATTAGCGACAAAACATTTAATAAAATACAAAATAAAAAAAATATTACAATAGTAAATATAGACCTGTCTCTTTTAAGTAACCTATTATGTTTATGACGTTTAGTTTTTCTCCCAAGGCATCCGTTACATTCGTTGAGATGTTATGTTTTTTTCTTGCAGCTTCGTATAGTTTGCACTGACATATAATATGTTTTACTGAAAGGTTTGTTTGGCAGGTTTCGCACGTTGGTGGCTCCGTTAGCGTAAACAAGTGTTTATGAGTTAGGTTGCTATGTCCCAGCCGCAGTCGTGTTATTACTACTTGTTGTAGTCTGTTTAATGTTGGTTGTGGCCACGATTTCACTGTTTGTTTTATATCTTTTAGTTTGTTTTGTGAAGTACTCCACATGTTTTGCCACGCACTAAACACTTTACATTTGATTTCCGCTTTCAAATCATATGCAAAAACTTGTTCAATTTTGATAGAGTTCTGATTGCAGGATGCCGAGCGGGCTAGTTGGTCTACTTCTTCATTTCCTTTTATACCGGAATGTGATGGGACGTACATAAAGTCGACGTGGATATTGTTGTCATTTAAAATTGCTAATTCTGTTTTTATTAGTAAGGCGATTGGATTATTGGTATATAAATGTTTAATAGTTTGAAGTGAGCTAAGTGAATCTGTTAATATGAGAGATAGGGATTGATTCGATTCTTTTATATGGATAAGGGCTTGTAATATTGCATACAACTCTGCGGTGTATATTGAAGTAATGTGATTGAATTTGAAACTTAAGGACGTATTACACGTGAGGAACGCTGCTCCTACACCATCTGGTGATTTGGATGCGTCTGTGAAAATTTTATAATGGTTTTTGTAAGTGTCCGTTTCCATTAAAAATGATTGTTTAATTACTTGTGTTGGAGTCTCATTTTTTTTAAATGCACAGAGTGTGGTGTTAATTTTGGGAATTGGTATTAACCAAGGTGGAGGAGTTAGTAAGTTTATTGGAAAGACGCTAGGAAATTGGACATGGAGGTCGTTGAGGTTTCTTCTAACTCTTTCGTAACATGGCGGATCCAATCTTGTTGAAGAGAAAGTTTCCTGGAATCGATCAGTGAACGTATTGGTGTAAGTAGGATGATCTTTATTGCTAGCTATTTTGGAAGCGTATGAGAGACAAAGATAGTTGCGTCTGAGACTTAGAGGTGGTTCTCCTGTTAGGCATTCTAAGCTTTTGACTGGTGTAGTGCGAAAAGCGCCTGTAGCGATTCGTAGAGCTGTGTTTTGAATGACTTCTAAGCTTTTCAACACTGACATTTTGGCGGAGGAATAAACTATAGACCCATAGTCGAGTTTGGATCTGACCAAGGATTTGTATACATGTAAGAGTGTATGTTGATCTGCTCCCCAATTTTTACAGGAAATAGTTTTCATGAGGTTTAAACCTGCTTGACATGATTTTTTAAGTTCTTCTGTATGTTTTCTCCAGGATAGTTTTTGATCAAAAAACATGCCTAAAAATCTAACATTGTTTGTGAAATTGAGTGGTTGATCGTATAGCTTCAGATTTGGTGCGAAAATATTACGTTTCTGTGTAAATAAAATACAGTTGGTTTTTGTTGGTGAAAACTGTAATCCAATCGACTTAGACCATGATTCTAAGTTATTGATTGTGTGTTGTAAGTATTTTCGTATAGATGTTAGGTTTTTTCCTTTGGCAAATAAAACTAAGTCATCGGCGTATAGTCTTCCTTTTACAAGCGGTGAACATTGATTGAGAATGTCGTTTATGGCTATTAGAAAAAGTGTTGCGCTAATAACCGACCCTTGTGGTACGCCATTCTTTTGTATTTTTTTACATGAGGTGACGTTGTCTGAGCGTACTTGAAAGCTGCGAGATTGGAGAAAATTGGATATGAATTTTAATATATTACCCCTGATATTCCAATTATGTAATTTTGATATGATATTGAATCGCCATACAGTATCATAAGCTTTTGTAATATCGAAGAACACTGCGATACAATCTTGCTTATTTGCAAAGGCTTCATGTATTCCTGATTCCAAGTCTATTAAGTTATCTATTGTGGAACGATTTTGCCTAAATCCGCTTTGTTGAGGAATAATGAGTTTTTGTTGTTCTAAATACCATCTGAGTCTTTTATTTACCATTTTCTCTAAAACTTTACATACGATATTAGTTAAAGATATTGGGCGGTAAGATTCTGCAGATGTACGGGATTTATCTGGTTTAAGCAGAGGAATTACTATTGCTTCGGACCATGTTGATGGAAATGTCTGGTTGTTCCAGATAAAATTATATAGTTCTAGTAATAACTTATTTCCATTTTCTGGAAGATGTAGTAAGAATGGTAAAGGGATACCATCTGGTCCTGGGCATGAGTCTTTAGAATTGTTTAAGGCATCATTAAGTTCAATTAAGGAAAAGGGAACGTTAAGGCTGTGAAGCTGATATCTGTCATTTTCCAGTATGATATTTTCCACATTGTTTTTATGTACTTTAAAGTCGTCTGTGTAGTTTTCATCGCTAGAATTTGATTCATATTGGTCAGCTAACATATCTACAATTTCTTTTCTGTCACTGATAATTTTGTTGTTTTTTGCTAAGAAGGGGATATTATATGGTTGACTTTTGCCTGAGATTTTTTTTAAGTTTTTCCAAACAGAACTTATGCTTGTAGAAGTATTTAAAGAAGAGATGAATTTTTTCCATGATTCTATTCTGTTCTTTTTTAGAGTATATCTTGCCTCAGCTCTGCGTTTTTTATATTCTGTTGTGTTTGCGTCTGTCTTATGGTGCTTCAGTCTGTTAAAAGCTCTTTTGTAGGCTTTTGTAACTTGGTAACATTCTGGCGTCCACCACGGAAGAGGTTTATGATTTTTTAGAATTTTTGTTTTTCTTACATATTTCTCAGCGGCTGCTGTGATGATTCCTATAAATGTACTTAAAAAAGTGTCTGTGTCGTTTGAAGGCAAGAAGTCAGTTTGGTTGATATCTTGTTCGATTTGTTTTGTAAAGTTAGTCCAATCAGCTTTTTTAATATTCCACTTTGGGATAGATGGTTCGATATTTGTGTTTTTCTGGTGTGTTAAGGAGATTGTAATAGGGTAGTGGTCACTACCGTATAAGTATGGTAAAACGTCCCATGTTAGCGTAGTGGACAAAATCGGGTCACATAGAGAAATGTCAATTGCAGATGTTGTTCCTGTTTGAATGTTGAATCTGGTAGGTCTTCCATCGTTAAGTAAATTAAGATTTTGGGATGTTATAATTTCTTCTACAATTCGTCCCTTCGGGTTAAGTTTTGCGGATCCCCACATCGGATTATGGGAATTGAGATCTCCGACAATAATTCGAGGTGATGGAATTTGTTCTAAAATATCAGTTAAATCGTCTTGGGATATATTTTGATTAGGTGGAATATATATATTACATATGTAAATCTTCTGAGGTATATTTATTTCGATGATTATTAATTCAATATTATTTGAAGCCACTGGTAACTGTGTGCTCATCTTTAATTTCGTTTTCAAGGCCTACTATGCCACTTTTTTGTTGTCAAAAATGAAGAATTTTTATTAGCGATTTTTTTTATTAAAAAATGATGACACCACTGGATTTAAAGTGGCTTTAAAATTTCATGAATAAATATTCATAAATAAAAAAGTTATGAAAACTTAAAATTTGAAAACTCGTCAACCTAAGAGTTACAAAATAACACACTGTATCAACATTTCTAACACAAAAGGTTTATAAACAGCCCCTAAGGAACAGGGAAGAACTTTGTGCAAGAATTCGACAGGTTTGTGAAGAAATCACCCCGCAACAATTAAGGAATGTCACTAAAAATATTCGCAAGCGCTGCGACAAATTTGTTCAACTAAATGGTGGATTGGTAGAGGCGACCAGGATCTAAAATAAACAAAACAGTTATAAGACTAAGATACTTAGTTTGTAAAAAAGTGGTTTATTGTTTAAATTAATAAAAAGAATCACAATTTGTGTGGCTAAATGTTGATACAGAGTGTTATTTTGTTAGTCTTAGGTTGACGAGTTTTCAAATTTCATATTGTCATAACTTTTTTATTTATGAATATGTATTAATGAAATTTTAATCAGAGCTATTTAAAGCCACTCTAAATCCAGTGGTGTTGTCATTTTTTAATAAAAAAAATCGCTAATAAAAATTCTTCGTTTTTGACAACAAAAAAGTGGCATAGTAGGCCTTGAAAACGAAATTAAAGATGTCAAATTAGGTCTTCGAGTAAAACTTTTTTTAACTTAAAAATAAGAAAAAAAATTATTCCAATCCGTTAATAAATAAGAATTCTACAGGGGTGTTTCCATTCGAAATGGGTCACACTGTATATAGATAAAAAAAATTTAAAATGTATGCAAAAAACGAAAATTTATTAATCCTATTGTTTATTAAAAAATTAACAATTGAACAAAGAAAAAAAATTTTAATAAGGAATGTGCATTTATGATGGCTCTACAGCGTCTTTCCATACTGAGGATCAAGCTTCTGGGGAATTTGCCACCCAGCACTGTTAAAGAGCTTGAAACAGCTGATTGCGATTTTGAAATTGATTCTGGTCTTGAAAACTTTTCGCCGAAGCATATCCCACGCATGCTCAATAGGATTAAGGTCGGGCATTTATGCTGGCCAAGCAAAACTGTAATATTCTGCTCTTCTAAGAAATTTCTTGTTACTCTGGCTATATGTAAAGTAGCATTTTCATGCATCAAGATAAAATTAGGTCCAATGTTTTGCGCATATGGAACAACAACAGGTTCTAGAACATTTGTAATATAGCGCTCTGATAATAAAAAACGATCCAGCAAAACGAGCTCAGTTCTACTACCAAGCGAAATTCATGTCCATACTATAATTATGCCTTCTCTGTAGCTGTGAACCTCTTGTGTATGTAGCATTCGATTTCTTGCGCCAGGTTGTCTCCATACGAGTATTTTTCGATAATCTGCATACGAACCAAACAGAGATTTATTGGTAAAAAGAACATTTTGCCATTGATTTCGCTCCCATATATCATGTTCTTGTGCCCAACGTAGTTGACTGGAGTGATTCCTTTGATTTAAAGGTTGGCATCTCCAAGGTGTTCGGCTAACTAAATTACCTTCTCTCAACCTTATGTAGATTGTATGTCTGGAAACAGTCACATTATGAGCTCCACAAAGATGCCACTGCCGTGCCGTTACTGTGCGATTTCTTCGCCCTTCTAACTGAAAATATCGGTCCATATGAGGTGTTGCCATCCTCGATCGTCCCAAATACCTTTCCCGAACGATTCCCGTTTCACAATAAGGATTCCAAAAACTTGAGATAACGTTCTGAGTGGTTTCTATAGCGTTTTCCACATTAATTTGGCGCATTCCTGCCTTAATCATCCCCACAGCCATCAACATTTAGTTTTCGGCCAATTGAAGTCAAGGC
Source organism: Altica lythri (assembly GCA_964028335.1). Lineage (NCBI taxonomy): Eukaryota > Metazoa > Arthropoda > Insecta > Coleoptera > Chrysomelidae > Altica > Altica lythri. The sequence goes on from OZ034802.1 coordinate 65,028,989, forward strand.
ATGTTATAACAATTTTTCAAAACACCTTTCAAAGAAAACAATTGATAACCAATTAATGATATCTCAACTGAAATTGTAAATTATCAAAATAATTTTGGATAATTATAACCCTTATGTTACGTTTATGTATCTTGTTTTTTGGTTGTTAGGGAATTGTATATATATATATATATATATAAATTTTTTGACTAATCTTTGTCAGTAATAAAGAAGTATTACAACTGAAACCAGCGTTAATTTCCTTAATAAATCGAATAAATTCTACATGGTCCTTCAGCCGCTGGATTTAAAAAAGTACCCTAGCCTGTACACAGAATCAACGAAATCGTGTTGAGCCTGTACACCGAATCAACGAAATCGTGTTGAGCAAATTGTCTTCATTGGATACGAAAGAGTGCCGAAACCGGTCAGCATCATAATATCCTAGAAGCATAACCTGAACCCTGTAACTCAAGTTCCCGTAGTACCTAGATGGATTTCGTTATCTCTAATGGTAGAGTGGTGAGTCTGTTCCATGACAAATTCCTAGATTAATTAAGGCATACGTAATCGATACAGTTTTTTATTGTTTTCACGTGGGTAAAGACAGTCACTTATCTAATTGAATTTATTAAATATTAGCCGTCAACATGACTGATAAAAGTCAATTAAAATCTTTACGTATAGAAAGAGGTCAACTAAGGGCTACTTTAACTAGATTTACTAATTTTGTATCAAATTGTACGAAAGATAAAGTTATACAATTAGAAGATCGTCTTCATAATATACAAAGCATTTTAGAACGTTTTATTGAGGTACAAATTAAAATTGAATTGTTAGATGACGAGGAAGTGATGACTGACGAACGTGTATCATTTGAAGAAAGCTTTTATGATGCGTTAGCTTTAGCCAAAGGTGTATTATCTACATTTAAGAATCAAAATACAGTTCAAGTAGATGATAACACAAATCAATACTCGTGTGACAATCATAATGACATTTTCCCTAAACCGAAACTCATTAAATTTTATGGTGACTATGACAAATGGCCGCAATTCCGCGACTTGTATTTAACACTAGTTCATAATAACAAAAAATTTGACAATTTGAGAAAATTTTACCTTTTGATTAGTAGTCTAGGCGGAGATGCAGCTAAAGTTATAGAATCCATCGCTGTAACAGAACAAGAATATTCCAATGCATGGACTATCCTTGTTGAAAGGTTTGAGAACGAAAGCTTTGTAATAAAAACTAATATTAATGCGCTAATTAAGTTACAGACAGTTTCTAAAGACAATAAATATACCATAAGAAAACTTTATGATGAACTTCAAAAACGGCTTCGTGCGTTGCGAACTTTATGTGAACCGGTTGAATATTGGGACACAATTATCATTCATTTAGTAATTAGTAAGCTTGATTCTAAAACAATATCCCTTTGGGAAGAATTGCTAATTGCTAAAAAACTAAAACGACCTAAATTGAATGATTTTTTAGAATTCATTTCTGATAGATGCACCCTAGCAGAAACATCAGAACCTCATGATAAAAATAATTATTTCAATAATTTGTCCAAGGGTAATGAATTCAAAAAGCATTCAAATGAAAAATTTACAAAAAAAACTTATTCTCATGCCACTAGTAATTCTAAAACTGACAAAAAATCGCCTAGGATTTGTTTGTATTGTAAAAATTCGCATTTAATTTATCAATGTGATAAACTGAGGTCACTACCTGTGACAACACGTTTAATAGAAATTAATAAATCTATGCTTAAATTGCCTAAAAGGTAATCATTCAATAAATGAATGTTATGCTTCTGGTTGTTTAGTGTGTTCAAACAAACATAACACTCTACTTCATATAGACACAACCTTTGAGAAAGAGGTCTCAAACGAACCTCAGGAATTCTTACCTTTACTAGATAGCGGTTCATAATCCAACTTTATAACAAATCATTTAGCACAAAAACTTAAACTTCCTATAACTGATGTTAATGTGGCAATTGTAGGAGTAGGTCTATCTGCTACTACTGTTACATCGAGGGTTACTACTGTAATTAAATCGCTTTATAATTCCTTTGAATCTCTCCTAAATTTTTTAATTATCGATACAATCACAAATCATCAACCAGCATTTGGTTTTGAAAAGGTGGATCTAAACATTCCTTCTACCATAAACCTGGCAGATGATAATTTTAACTCTCCTTTGCCTATTGATATGTTACTAGGGTCAAGTATATTTTATAGTCTTCTCAAGAGAGGACAAATTCAACTTGGCGATCAAATGCCTATTATCCAAAATACTACATTAGGATGGATTATTTCGGGTCCTATTTCTTTTTCTTCTAACACTTTGACAGTTTGTAATATATCGACAGATCCTTGTAATAATTTAGAACACCAACTTGAAAGATTTTGGAAAATAGAGGAGTGCACGCATAAAAAATTTCTAACCTCTGAAGAAATTGCATGCGAAGAGAATTTTATAAATACATTAACCCGCAGTACAATTGATGGGAGATTTATAGTTACTTTACCAATAAAAAATCAAATTAATTCTTTAGGTAATTCATTACCTCTTGCAGTGAAACGTCTTCATTCAATAGAAAGCGATTTCGAATGACCCTAATGATCTTGAAGCGTTAACACCGGGGCATTTCTTAATTGGTCAACCACTTATTTCACTTCCGGAACTTGATGTAACTAAACTACCTGAAAATCGATTGTCACAATACCAAAAACTTCAACAGATGATTCAAATTTTTTGGACAAGATGGTCTCGAGAGTATTTACTTAGTCTTCAGCATAGAATGAAATGGTGTGAAAATTCAAGTGATCAGTTAAATATTGGTTCCCTGGCTGTTCTGATTGATGAAAATCTTCCACCATTATACTGGAAACTTGGTCGTGTTATTGACGTTCATCCAGGACATGATAATGTAGTGCGCGTAGTTAGTGTAAAAACCCAATCGGGAGTTACAAAACGAGCAGTACAAAAACTTTGTGTATTACCTACAGAATAAGTTTGAAAGACAGTCAGCCTTTCAAGGCGCCCTGTATGGATAATTATAACCCTTATGTTACGTTTATGTATCTTGTTTTTTGGTTGTTATGGAATTGTATATATATATATAAATTTTTTGACTAATTTTTGTCAGTAATAAAGAAGTATTACAACTGAAACCAGCGTTAATTTCCTTAATAAATCGAATAAATTCTACAAATTTCTTATCATAAATTCTTTTATTTCTTAAAAAACAACATTTTTTTATAGGAACATTCTTTGCGGATCAATTTTATTTATAAATAAACATTTAAAATATTCATATTGACCCTAAATTTTAAACATGTGTGTATATTAAGATGATGGTAATGTAGCAATATGTTTCATTTACCTAAATATAATCATTCTTTATTTTGTGTATTAAAGTGTTTACCTTTTTTAATTTTATACAACTTTATACGTGGATCAATGATAGATTGATTTATAAAGCCTTTAATAATTTAGAGAATAGATAACATAGGAAATAGTTCCAATAGTTTGTAGTTTTAGAGTTGGAAGGAAGAAATAATAGCATCAGTTTGAACTGTACAGAGCTGCACCGTGAAAACATGCTTGTGTGCGGTTTAAGAGCAACCTGATGAGGATTATGAAATGAGATACACTTTCTCTGAACAATCACAATAAATTTGCAATAAAAAAAAAATCAAACACAGAACATTGGAGACATATTAAAGGCCATCGCTCACTCTATAATCACAATAACTTTCTCTTAATGTATTCAAGAATAAACACAGTAGAAAAACAAAAGGTGTTTCAAGCTTTGAATCTCTTGGTTCTTTACTATTTGGTGAAGTTTTTAAACCGGTGCAAAAGTTCAACTGTATGTATTTATTTTATATACTTTTTCCGTTAGGTAGGCCTTATTAGCCGCACCTACCTTACTTATTTGTAGCAACACAAACCAATAAAACCATTATGAAATTAAAATAAGGATTTATATAATAGTATTTAAAAATAACGAAAATCCGCTAATACCTTTGTAGTGAAAGTAAACCATCAATGCTACTACAAAAGTAAAAACTTAAATATAACTTACATAAAAAATAACTTAGATACAACATTAGCACTTTTTATAGGATTGTCATATGTTAACTTATATCCAATATCCATATTTTTCTACACTTTGTTCCACATTTCAATAGTTTAACAACCTTCAAATAAATGGTGTTAAATTGTTCAACGATAACAATTAAGAAAAAGATAATGAGGATTTTGTAATATTTGCAAAACTTATGATAAAAATATATTTAAATTATTTATACTGTGTGGATTTAAATAGATTATTTAACTATTAATTCCGGTAAAATTAACACTATTTTTTGCTTTAGTTAATAACAGACACTTTGTAGGGGGCGCTATATACAAAAAAACACACCAAAACTTTAAATGAAAGTTGCTGTCCTGAGTCACATCGTTTTATAGATCTTATAATTTACTACATTACAATCTAGTTTTTATCTTGCCGGAATCAAAAGTTATCTGGCAGATATTTGTAACTCCACAGTCTATATTTACTTAAAAGATGTACGATCTATAATAATATAGTTAAAGGAATCGTAAAATTTAACATGTCATTGAGCGAATGTAAATACAGGATTCTTGTATGTAATATATTTATTTTAGAATTAAAAATAATTTATTTTTTGCCAAGCGTTTTACACAGAAATGAAAAAGCAAGAGAATTTTATTTAAGGATGTCCTCGTAGGTATAGACCTAAATACAAATGTATCGAGAACATCTATTGGGGTAGAAGAGCCAATTTATTAATTTTAGATTTAAAGCACTGCAAGTTAGGACGAGTGGGGAAGACGTGGGAAGGTAAGGAGTTTCACAATATGGAGACCTTGGGGATGAAGGAATGATCGAATCGATCCGTTCTTGATGTCTGACACTGAACAGTATAAGGGTGCATGGAGTTGGCACGTTGCGTTGTACTGGCTTGTCTGGCAAGTGGAGGCATTATAGAGCGGAGTTCTTCTGAGCAAAATCCGTTTATGTATCGGTAAAACAAGGAAAGTTCAGACACTGCTCTTCGGTGGGACAATGGGGCTAGGTTTTTGGTGATACTGGTGTCGTTTATTAGTCGAACTGCTCTTCTTTGTATTGCATCAAGAACTCTGAGCCTTGACGGAGCTGCCGAACCCCATACATGCGAGCCGTGGTCAAGATTAACTGACTTTTATTCCACCCTGTATTTATTTAAAACTAGCAGACCCGGCGAACTTCGCACCGCCTAACACTAATGTTTTTTCCAATTTATTTTTTATTTTTACGATTAATTTTTTGTATTTTTTATCATATTTTCTCGTTAGTTACCAGTTTTTACTATTATTTATAGTACTTTGTAATTTATCGGTTAGGTATATTATATATTAACTACGCCACCTAACGGTGGCGTCATAGTTCTTAGGTACGTAAGTTTTGCTCTTTTAAATATATGAGATATCAACTGCGCCACCTTACGGTGGCGTCATAGTACTTAGTTATGTAAGAATTACAGGTGTAAATTTATAACATCTCAACTGCGCCACCTTAGGGTAGCGTCATAATGATTAATTTCGTAATAAACGCGTCCGATCACTGCAAAATTCAAAGCGCTATAAGGAAAATCGCGGCCTCCGATGCGCTATTTATAGGCACGTTACCGCCGCCCCGGCCGGCCAGTACCACCGCAAGCGCTACGTCCCGCAATTTTATTTCTGTAATATCTTCGAAAATATTCATTTAAATCTTGTGCTGTAAAGGACCATATAGATCTATATTAAATCAACAATGTATTTAAGCTATTTAAATGGATAAGGATTAATGCTGTATTGGTTTAAATCGCTTCGAAAATTAGCCATGATTTGTCGTAAAAAGTAAATGACAAAAAAATGTTTTGTGGGATATCCATAAAAGATAGACATATACCATCGCGGAGTTTTCTGTAGACCTTTCCAAGGTGTACAAATAATTAGTACATTATTTTGATAAATCTCGTAGGGTTCAGCCTGCGTTTGCAATGTAAGCGGAAAAAAATTAATAATTAACGACATCACATTGGAAACCTCAAAAATAACAGTATTTCTCCACTATTTAATGGATGTTATTATATACATAAACCTTCCTCTTGAATCACTCTATTTATTTAAAAAAACCGCATTAAAATCCGTTGCGTAGTTTTAAAGATTTAAGCATACAAAGGGAAATAGGGACAGAAACAGCGACTTTGTTTTATACTATGTATTGATATTGATATTGATTTATGCTGAGTCAGGATATCTCAATTTATCCTGAGTCAGCATGTCCCGTCAGTTTGCGGTGTTTGTGATAATTTCTTTCATAATTTGATATTTGCTCTTATTTGTTTTTTACACATTTATTTAAACTAACTTAATACAATTACATTTATCTATCTTTTGTTACACTATAATTAAACTTAGTTAGTACACTATAACTATCATTTTACAGAAGACACATTGTATTTGACTTAAACAGACTTAATATAAAAATAAACAAGAATATGCAAAAATTCGTTTATTACACTAAATTAGGTGGATAAATAAACATATATCTAATTAAAACTTGATAAATAAATTATAAAAATTGTTCGTGATAACACATCTCTTCAATATTTCTCTCTATATCTTCGTAAACACAAACTAATAAATAACTACAATAAATATTTTTAATCACATAGTTTTCTCTGATAGGATGCCAATGCCACTGCTTTGAGCTGATCAGTCATCACAGGACCAGTTTCCAGAACCATTTTAAGGAAATGTCCATCCGGTATTTGCAATAATCTGTGTGGATGGTCGTATTCTACGAAACGTCCAAATGACATAACCAGGACTTTGTCAGAGTCCATAATCGTATTCAGTCTGTGAGCAATAGTCAGTACTGTACAATCTTTGAACCTTTTTCGTATAGTTTGTTGAATAAATGAATCAGTCCTGAAAGAAATATAATATCGTTTATCGTCAAATACAAAATATTGCATCGTGCTACTTCAAAAGGAATAAGATACTTAAATAGAAGCATTTTTAATGTACAAATATAATATATTCAGATGATGGGAAGATAAATAATAATAACAAAATTACAACAAAACAAGTTTGTTTTAAAACCACTAAATAATTTGAAACAACACAGTGAAACAAAAAAGATACTTAAATAAAAGAATCAGGTGAAGGTCTTTTTCCCTTTCGTGTGTCGGCAAAATCTTCGGGAAAATATTTCTTATATAAAATATATAACTAAGGATTTAAATCGAAACGAAGTAAACCTTATTGTTGTTAGTAGCAAGAACAATTTTTTTACTTCTCTTTTTTAATGTGATCTGTTATAATAACAATAGACAATAGCTTTAAGATGTACAAAATAGGTATTATAAATTTTAACGTAGGTACACTTCGTCAACAAAGAGAGAATATTAAAGAATATACCTACCTCTCACTTTCTTAACAATTGGGTAATATAAATATTTACTTATTACCAAACGAAAAACAGTTCTTCGTTATTAAAGCTATCGAAAAAATTCGATTTAAATATTTGTGATGAAAGTCATAGAATCAAAACGTAAAAAACCTGTTATTCTTTGTTCTGGATATACGTTTAACCTTAAAGCAAATAATAAAAACTAAACTCTTTGCTGGATTTGCACTCACAGAAACTGTTCAATGTATTCTAGATTTCGGGAAACCTTACCCTCAAGTATGGAAGCAGCCAGTCGCACAGACCCTAATATGTACAGGAATAAACTAAGGGATAGCATCTTGAAGTCAAGCAAAATCGCTATTGATATGCACCAAAGGAACATGGCAGAGGATTGGTTTAATGAAAACCGTGTTCAAATCGAGGAAATTTTAGAACGCAAGCGTCGTGTATTCCAATCCACTATAAATAATCCCAACACCTTGAATGCTCTTCAAGAATTTTCCAGGATTAAGAATAATGCCCAAAAGGAAATACGCACACTGGCGCTCGCCAGGGTTGTGTAATAGCCCCTCTTCTTTTTAATATATATATCAATAATTTTCCCCTTTTGTTTATATTAATACGCGTTTTCTTGGCACTTTGTTTATATATATATATATATATATATATATATATATATATATATATATATATATATATATATGCCCTCTCCATGACTGTCGATAGAAGGTCAGATGAGAGAGGACTACGTATCAGATACAGGCATGACGGTGTTCTCTTCAATTTGGCACCATTGAAGACAAACACGAAAACAAGAAACTGCTACATAGCAGAACTAATGTTTGCAGACGACTGTTCATTGATAGCCCGTTCTCCAAACCGATTTCAGAAAATTATTGATGCCTACTCGGAAGCTTATTAAGCTCTTGGTCTTGAATTGAACTTATATAAAATTTAAATTTTGTCAGTGGCTCAGGTCATCAGCGACGTGCAAATCTTTCTGCAAGGACAACAACTAGAAAATGTGAACTCATTTAATTATCTTGGCATCATTCTAAATACGGAAGCCTATAGACAAAGAAATACATAACACAGTCAGTGCTGCATCCAAGGCTTTCTCGAGGTTGCGCAGAAGAGTTTTCGATAACTACGATCTAACATTTGAAACAAAAATGAATACAAAGCAGCTATCCTGCCACTCTACCATACGCATGCGAGGCCTGGTTTACATTACAAGACATATTAAAACTCTTGAGCGCACACAAAAAAGACATTTACGTCAAATGATGCGCGTTCGCTGGTACCATCGAATATCCAATGAAGAGATTCTTAGAAGAGCTAAGTGTCTGCCTACAGAGATTTTGATCTCCCTTGCTCGCCTACGTTGGACAGGACATGTCTATCGATTGGATGACAATCGACTAGGAAAATGTATACTTTTTGTAGAACTAAACGAGGGGGTCCATAGGCAAGGAGGCCAGAAAAAATGTTACAAAGACGTTTTACACGAAACACTGAAAACAATCAACTTAGCAGGCAACTGGAAACGCCATTCAGCTAATTGGAGCAATTGGAGACAAATGGTTTTGAACTGCCATTATCAACCCCGAGCATATAACTACAAACCTGGAAATTTTCAGTGTCCGGACTGTGGCCGCATAATTTCATCAAGAATAGGATTTTATAGTCACAGACACACACAAATGCAATAATGGAATAGTGGATAACTTCAAACTCGGCATCGAGTTCCGACAATAATAATAATAATAATTTTGCTTTTTAGTAGATTTATATCTACTATTCAGCTGGTTCGCAGGTCACGACTTTGGGAAAATTTCACTACAGTTTTTCGTTTTGGGCCCCCCTGACCTCAAAAACACCTTCCGTTCAAAAGTTTATATATATATATATATGTATATATATATGTATGTATGTATAGTTCCGATATAACGAAATCTGTGGACACGATAGCGGTCGCATTTCTTAACGGATCGAAATGAAATTTGGTACAAAAATCAGTCGTCCCAAAATCTCGGTCGAGTTCGTTAATGGGCCAAATCGGTAAGGCCGTTTGGGCGTGACATCAAATCAAAATGGAAAAAAATTCGTAACTTTTTTACTTCACCCTGTATAAAAAAATGTTAGGGGACTTTTTTGTTTGACTTAATGAGAACTACAACTTTTATCTAAAACATTTTTTTCTAAAACGTATACTTTTAATATATTTAATTAATATAAATCTACTGATGCGCCTGGCTTACCAAGGGCCATTTTTTGCTTTTTTTAAATTAAGTCTGGAATTTGGTTTCAGATGCTTTTATTGTTTATTTTGAGCAATACATGTTTTCAAATATTTGTTTGATATTGTTTTGTTTCAATTGTAAATTAAAGTATTTAAACAGCACAAATTATTCATTTTATTTTTTACTTTTATATTATTTCTAATTTAATATAAGCATTATATCTTAAAATTACGTTTGCTTTTCAAATAGACACGCACGAAACGAGAATTCGGAATCATATTAATTTCCTATTATAAACTTAACGGCCGAAAGGAGAAAATTTGTGGAAACGTTTGGAACGTAACGCCCGAATCGGCCATAAACCAAGGACATTACAAGTTAGACAAAGAAAACAACCAGATAAAAAAACTTCTAAAAACTGCCACTCTCTAAAGCAGAAAAAAGATCAAGAAGTTAAAAAAAAATAGTATACGTAACATTACCTGTGATCAACATTAGCAGTTGCTTCGTCTAATACTAAAATCTTATTATCTCTTAAAGCAGCTCTTGCTAGACAAATTAGTTGCCGCTGTCCCAAACTAAAATTAGTACCTCCTTCAGACACCATAAAATCAAGAGAATCAACACTGTTTTTTAATTCAACCTAAAAATTATTTGAATAAAATATTGATAATTAAAAATAAAAACCATCAATTACTTGTTCTAATGCACTCCAGATCTTATCATCATCATATTCTCCAAATGGATCTAAATTGTACCTTAAAGTTGCAGAAAACAATACAGGTTCTTGTGGTATAATCGATATATTCTTTCTTAGATCACTTAATCCAAGTTGTTTAGTGTCTACATTATCAATTAAAATCGATCCTTCCAAAGGAGCTAAGCGAAATAAAGCTGCTATTAAAGATGATTTACCTGCGCCAGTTCTACCAACTATACCAACCTACAAATCAAATGTAAAGGTTAAGAATTCAGTTTATATACTGCTACTACCTTTTCTCCAGGTTGTATAATGAATTCAAGACCGTTTAAAACTGGAGGATCATCAGGGACATACTTCATGGTTAGTTTGTTAAATTCTACCAAACCTTTACTAGGCCATCGTCCCTTTGGTTTCTTTTCTAAAAAGGTAAATGTATAGTAGACAAAAATAAAAAGGTTTAAATAGTAATATACCTTTAGAAGTATCAAATGGTCCTTCATTATCAATAGTAGTGTATTGAAGAACTCGGTCTACACTGGTTAGTTGATTCACAACTTCAGCGGTTTGTCTCATACCGAATTGCATCATTCCGGTTAAAATTATTGACTGAGATATCGCCAAACCAACCATACTTCCACTAACGTCGGTAACTAAAATGAAAACATTACGTTAATGAACAAATCGATAAACAGCTAGAAGAATGAGAAGAAACAATATCAGGGATAATAATTCAAAATAAAAGTAAACAGCGACCAAATCAAAGCTATTATATGAATTAAATATCAATGCTTTTAACACAAATAGAGCTAACTTAACCAAAATAAGAATAGATAAATAGAAGGCATGCCAAAACAGTAATAATAGATATATAACCTAACAGCAAAATAAAAAAAATAAAATAGTTATAAAACTAAGAAGAAAAAAGGAAGTGAAATATACTGCGACCATTTTTTACTCTTAGCAAAATGGTGAATAAAGGGCAATAAACAAAAAGAGAAAAGTAGAGTATGACAAAATAAAAACTGTAATGAGCCAGTAAAGAATTGCAAACTCCAAATTAGGGAGGTTGCGGAAAAATACAGGGCGAGTACTGAAGCTAGAATGAAGCAAAAAAAAACAAGAATTTAAGAACAATAATCTAGAGGATGTATGGAAAAGTTTAAAGAAGCTATAATATTAAGTGTGGCAAAGCAGACGTGTGGTACCTACAAGAACAATCGGTAAAAATATAAAACAAACTAGGTGGTAGAAAAAGGAGATTAAAAGGCATGTAAAAACAATGAAAAAACTTTGGCTACAATATTTAAGTAATGGAACACAAAACTCATATAATTTGTATAACAGCGAAAGAAAGTTAAGGATTAGTAAAACAAGCAAAACAATGCAGTTGGGAGGAATTTGGTACAAAATGGAAGAAAATCGAAAGGGTAATACAAAATTAGAGAAACATCACGATCTAGGCCAGATTAAGGGAAAATACAACAAAATAATAACCGATGAAGTAAAAATTATGAAAAAGCGGAAAATTTTGAGGAACTATTAAATTCCAATACAAAAACAAATAGATAACCACCAAATACCGAATAATTTGATCAATTGGAGTGTATCACTAAAAATTAAGTCACAGAGACCATATCAAGTTTAAAAAATGGCAAATCGGCTGGTTATGACAGAATTACTCTTGAAAAAAGTATAGTGCCCAAAACTTACGAGCATATAATAAATAAGACGCTGAAAACTATCATAGAACTAAATTTAGCAGAATCGCAGAGTGGTTTCAGATGAAGTCGTAGTACGCAGGATCAAAAATTTACCATTAAGCAGCTCATTGAAAAAACAAGAATAAGAAATACCGAGATATAAGCTGTATTTCTTGATCTGGAAACGCTGTTCAACAAAATGTCGCAAAAAGAAATAAGGAGAAGCTTAGAGCAAAAATACATCAACCCATGACTGAAAAGAGCAATACAGAATTTATACAAGAATAACAAATGTTAAGTCAGAAAAGATAACACCAGATCCGGAGTGCCAAATAAATAAAGGCTTAGGAGGAAGGAGTAATAGGTAGGAAGGAGTAATAAGTCCGGCATTATTGATTTTGGTTATGGACGATATTATCAAAGCAGTAGGAAAGAAAATACGTAAACATTAAGGAATTAGGAAACAGAAACCTAAAGATAAATGTAGAGAAAACCAAAGTCATTGTAATTGGGAATAAAAACATAAATATATTGATAGAACTAAATGATCAAAGAATACAACAGGTACGTGTGTATAATTATCCAGGGGTCGAAATCGACAATGAAGAAGAATGAAAGAAAAAAATTAACCAAAGAATCTCTAGCGCATCACGTTTGTATCATAGCATAGACAGAACGTTTATTAGTAAAAAAGAAGTCAATAGGAAGATAAAGATAGTGGTAAACAAAATTGTGTGAAAGCCATAGATGTGAAATACCTTTCTAAAGTAAAAGGTATTACAAGGCTGGATAAGGTAAGAAATTACACTGTGAGACAAGAGTTGCAAATAGAACCAATTGTAAATATCATAGACAGAAATAGGCTTAATTGGTTTGATCATATATATAGGATGAATAAAAAACAAGTAAAACGTATATGGGAGGCAAAAGTGCGCAGTAAAAGAGGGCGTGGCCGACCGAGAAAAACCTGGAATGACGGGGTAGCAAGCATTTTTAAAAAGAAAAATAAATCTTGGAGGGAAGCAATAAACAAAGCAAAAAACAAGAAACAATGGACCATATTTGTGTATGTAAATTTTTAATACCTTACACCATTTGGTAGAAAGATTAAGGAATGGAACTCAACTAAAATAACAAAAAATTCTTGAGGATTAATAAATGAGCTAAAAATAAAAACAAATGCTTACTTCCATATAAAATCACAAATCCAAATGTAACTGCTGCTGCAAATGCAACACATACAATATCCAACCAAAGACCAAATGTAGATATGCAAGATATTGTCAAGTACCAAGCTGCACTATGCACATTCTACAAAAAAAAACATATTATTACTTATCTAATACAACTCCTTGCATCATACCTGATGTTCATCAAATTCATCTATTAAAACAGCTTCTGCACCAGCAGCTCTAATTGTTATAAGTCCGTTCAATGTGGAATTTACATGTGAAAATACAGGAGATTTTGCTAAAAATAACATGAAATAACAACAACGGTAAAATAAGAAAAAGAAGATCCTCACTTATTCCTTCAATGTGTTTTAAAGATTTTGCTGTAGAAATATATATTGACCTAAATTTTAAGAATATAATTCCCAGTAAAACCATGACAATTATTATATATGGATTAGTAATTCCAACATTGACTAATATCCCACAGAGCACCAAAAAAGTCTAAAAGAAATCGATATTAATACATTTTGTTTAAGAGTGAATTTAATACATTTGTCGTTACTTACTTGTACTGATTCCAGTAAAACTCTAGGGAAAACTTCATCAATAGAACCCATATCTTTAGAAAATCTGTTAAGGATCCTTCCACTAGGATTTGTATCGAAAAACCTCATTGGAGCTTGCATTAATGCATGGAAAATATCATTATGCAAATTAATCGATGATAACATACAAACTTTATAAAATACTGTTGATCGAATCACTGTAACTATTACAGCTGCTATTATCAAAAATCCATAAATCGACATTCCATATACTGTCTTTATAACACTTTGCACAACTCCATCCACTTGGACATTATCGAACATATCATTAAAAAAAGAATTAATAAATCCTTTTGAATCCTTTTCGTTAAAAGAATGAACATAACGATATGGATCTTGAATGTGTTCTGAATAATTTTGTAGTATTACTAACGGAACATGTTTTTCTTTAAGTAATTCTAAATGAAGTGTCTGCATATCGGACACATGTCTAATTTGTTCCTGATTGGTCCTAAAATAAGAATAAGTATGATAGAATATTTATCTGAATCTGGGTTACATACACCTACCAATAAGCAACCCAATAATCAGTTCCAGCACACAAAGTTTGGGTAAGAATTAATAATATAAGACACAATCCAACCAAACAACCATTTTTTGTAGCTTTAAAATAACCTAATAATGGTTTACTATCAGGATCACTTCCTGATTCCTCCTCTTCTACAACCTCATCATTATATTCAGATACATTCTAAAAATTGTAGATACAAAGTAAGTATATTATATCAACTCAAATACTATTATAAGTCAAAAAATCTCTGCATTGCATTGTAAATTCAGAAACTAGAAGAACAATGTAAAAACGGGGTTAAAGCTCTCAGTAGCGGCGTTAGGGTTGGGCTCGGTAGGGGAGTCACTTCCCAGAGCCACTGAATGAGCAAGGTATAATGATAATGACTAAAAAAAATTCCCTAAATGTAGCAATAGAATTATTGTGTTTCCAACACCAGAATGAAACGCAGTGTTCAAATCGCAGCATTGCACTGCATGCTGTTAATCTTACAGGGAATCCCCGACGTTAGAGAAAAAAATAATCTTTTTTACGTTTTAATTGGAAAAAGTTGACGTTATTTTTGACGAATCAGAACACACTCAGCTTATTCTTATTCAATTCATCGGTGCACGCACTTAAAACAGTTATTCCAATTATTTTGAAACAAAGAAACATAGTAATCAGATGCTGATGTTCGTTCCGACTACCGGGTGACATTAGAGAATTCTGGATATAAATCCCTTACAATCTCGTATTCTGCGATGCTGCTAAGTCAGCCGTAAAATCAGTCACTGTGTTTAGGGTACTTCAGAGGTTGTTTACATTGTTTTCAGCTTCTCTTCATCGATGGAAAATTCTAACCGAATTGAAAAAAGCAGTGTTAAAGCGGTCCGTTTTAAAATTAGTGCCATCCATGACACTTTAATTACTTTAGCTGTTGGAACCAAGAACTCAAATCTCTCATATGGCTACTACTCTAGCGAAACAGATTTTAGCTTCATGGTGTCATTGATCGTTTGGTATGACATTTTAAATTAATATCGGTAGTAAATCTCTGCAATGAAGAGACGTAAATATCGATAAATACATAGTGTTGAAAAAATGCTGCACTGTCTTGAAAGAATATAGAAATACAGGCTTCAAAAACGCCTTTGAACTTGTGTTAAGGGCAATGTCCAGAATTTAATATTTCAAGCGCCAAGCTGGAAAACTGCCCACGATGAGCCTATAGCTTCTCCGGGAAAAAATAAGGTTACATTTTTCAACTGTCTGTTGGACTGTACATTAATTTTAGTATTGGCATTTTTTGTACAATATTAAAAAGATCCCGGAAAAACCTGAACCTGTAAAACTCTGTAGTGATCTCCATTTGACTTTAGACTCTAAATCAGATATGGATGGGTTTATGTTGTGTCATGACTAGAATTATTTTGCCTGATCAGAATGTGGCTTCCCCTGTTTTCGTTTTAAATGCTATCAAAGATTGCAACTGTATCCAAATGTATGGATAGCACTCCGCACATTATTAACTATCCTTGTAAACGGTTTTCCCAAGCTTAATCTAATAAAAACTTATCTGTGATTGACAATATCTCAAACTAAATTGACAAACTTGGCAACTTTGTCCATCAAAAATGAAATCGCTGAAAACCTCAATTTTGATAACATAATAAAATAGTTAGGGAGTGCCGTAGAAATCACGCCCTGGGACTATATTATATAACGAGAAGTATAAAAATAAGTTTTGATATATTTTTTTAGAAAATGTACTTACACTAGCAATAGAAACACTTGATGGTTTCCGGGAATTTCTCATGGACATACGACTTTGCCTGCTAGATTTTCGACGAGCCAATATGAATTCACTGTCATTTTCTTCAAAGGTATCTTCAGATTCATCAGTATCCTCAAGAAGTTTTGTAAAATCTAATCTCATATTCACAAGTTCGTCAAAAGTTCCTTGTGCTCCAATTTTACCCTTAAAACAACATATTCTTCGATTCTACAATCCTTAAAATGCAAATTATATAAACTTACTTCATTGATTACAATTATTAAATTAGCCTTTTTTAAATACTGAAGTTGATGTGTTACTAAAATTCTAATCTTCCCTCGTAAATGTTTATGAATACATTCATCAAATAAATGTTTCCCCACATGAGTATCGACAGCAGATAAGGGATCATCCATCAAGTAAATATCTGCACGGCTATAAATAGTTCTAGCAAGATTAATTCTTGCTCTTTGTCCTCCACTTAGAGACACACCTCTTTCTCCTACAATAGTTCGATCGCCCTGTGGAAATTGTTCAAAATCTCGCTCCAGAGCACAGACTTTAACGACTTTATCATACCAAGAACTTTCAAAGCGTCTACCAAATAGAATGTTGTTACGTACTGTTGATTGGAATAACCACGGTTCTTGTGAACTGTATGCTATAGTTCCACCAATTTGAATTCTTCCAGTCGTTGGTAACAGCTCTTCCAGAAGAAGTTGCAATATTGAACTTTTTCCAGAACCAACAGGGCCAACAATAGCACAAAGAGTACCTGGTGGAATTTGCATTGAAATATTTTTTAAAGTCTCGGATGAACCTTCCCATGAAGCATTTACCCCTGATAGAATTATCCCGTTCTGTTTTAATGTTTCAATTGAACTTTTTGCTTCTCTTTCTTCCATAAGTAAAAACTCTTGAAGTCTTTTTACCGAAACTAAAGCTTCAGCTCCAAGACTAATGGCACTTGAAAATGAACAGGCCATGGCTAGTTGTAATATGTTATAAGTTTGAGCTAAAGAAAATATTTTGTCGGCAGTTATGTTGTTACCTAAAATAGAAAAGTGTATTTAGGTAATTTATTTTATTATATAAAATCTAAAGCTTACCAAGTAACATGTAACATACAACAGTTAAACATAATGACAGCCGATCATTGAATACCATAAAACTAACTAATAATCCTTTTATGTACGACGCTCTAGTAATTTCTTGAATCTCTAGATATCTTGTAAGTTTAACAACTTTTTCAAACGGTTTTTCCCAGGCATACATTTTTATCACTTGCACTCCAGCTAAAATTTCGCTCATCAATTTCACTCTTCTATCAGTTTTTATAGAAATTTTTGAGCGGAGAGCTCCCATTTTCTTTGCCAAATAACCTAAAACAGCAACCAAAATTCTATATGAGAATTAGAAATAGAAACAAAGTAGTTTAACAACTTAATAAATTTCATTTGAAAGAGGAAAACAACCCGTTTGCTTGGTGTTGTCTGTCAAGGACTAGCATCATTTCTTTTTCAATTTTTAAAAGTGATTGACTCCATAGTGACGATAAAGTTGTGAATCCAGAATATGTCGAAGATAATATCAAGCCCGAAGATCCGAATAGCTAAGCTGTCAGAAGATAATGCCCAAGCCAATAAAGAGTGCATCCAGGAAATGAACGAAGTTAGTTATGCATTCTTACAAGCTATAAACTTGTCACTAAATATCAGCGAAAGCGAGCAACCAGCAGCTTCTTTGATATTAGTTTTAGTGAGAGTGCAGTGATTGAAGCAGTTGGATCAACCAACACCCACATCAACTACGCCAAATGAACAGTTCAAACCAACCAAAAGAGCTCGATCTCCATAACAGTTCGACATACTGCTGGTGGCTTTAGTGGAGAAGGTATGAATGTACATAGCATACGTATTTATATAAATCACTTTATATTATCTTTATTTTTATTCACAGATCTGAATACAATATCAAAAGATTAAAAGAGCTTTCCAAATTGACCAAATGTAAGCGCTCAATGCGTTTACATGTCAATCAGGTGGTGATTCTTCACTTCCACTGGCGCTCAAGGAGCGTCAAACACCAATGGAATTTTTTAAATAATTTTTTAACGACGATATCGTAGAAATGATCACTAACATCATGCTTTGGAGGAAAATACAAATTCAACATTCAGTACAACTACGAATGAAATTAGACATTATATTGGTATAACGTTGTATATGTCCTTATACCGATATCCCAACCTAGACAGCTATTGGGGAAAAATGCTTTGGTGCCAATTCAAAAGTGCCTGTCAGCGATTCATGACCATAAAATATTTATCGTTTCAAGGTGAATCTCAAAGAAAGAAGAAAGGTGAACCGGATTTGTACGTGAGCGATTCGATTCAATTCGATTCGATTCAATCCCCAAAACTGTTAGACTTTGTGTAGATGGACAGATGTCCTCTACAAAAAAAACACCATCTATATTAGTTTATGGCCAACAAGCCACATAAATGGAAGGGGTGAAATTGTTTGTAATATGTGATTCAAATAGTTTTGCTACCGTTTCGAAATCTATAATGGTGCCAGTGATAATGTTGTTTTTCCTGGCTCACCAGATCGAGCAATAACATCTAATATTGTGGTTCGTTTGCCACAAACTATCTCTAATTTTGTTCATCACATAGTATACTTTGACAACTTCTAGACATCGCTTCTACTGTTAGTCTATTTACGTGCTAGAGGAATTCATTCTTTAGGCACTGTGAGAGGTAAAGTTTCTATTGTTCAAATATAATTCATGATTTACTTTTTTGTTTATAGCTAACCACATACCAGTGTGTAAAGTGCCAAGTAATAATGAATTTAACAATCTATGGAGTCGATGTAACTACTGTATTGTGGAAAGATAACAAATATGTCCGCCTGGCATCAACATATGTTGGTATGAAACCATTTGCAAGAACCATTCCCAATAAACAACTAGCAAAAGATAGAAATAAGAAGAAGTATATCGAAATTGTTCTCCACAAATTATACGAGAGTAGGTATAATGCTCATATGGGCGGAGTCGATTTGATGGACGGTCTTATGAGTCATTATCACATTCGAGTGAAATCTCGAGATATTATGATTCGTTCTTTCATTTTGTTAATATGACTGCCACAAATGCTTATAAGTATTTTATATAAACGTATGCGTGCGGAAAAGGCAAATAGTGAATCCTGCAAAGAGGAAAAACTTTTACAGCTTCCAGAATTCCGAGAGCAAATAGCTGCTTGTCTTATCTCCTTTAATAAAAAAAGCAATGTAGGTCGGCCAATCAACCACCTGATGTTGGGAACAGAGCTGTACTTATAGCTGCTGATGTATGGTTTGATAAAGAAGGCCATTTTCCAACTTACGGAGATAAAAAAAGCAAAAAAAGGTGTAAACGTTGCAAAAAATCCGACACCCAACTCATGTGTACGAAATGCAGCCAGCATTTATGTGGTACAGTTGATAAAAATTGTTTTTGGGACTAACATCACGAAAAATAGTATATTATTTACTTTGTTTATATAAATAAAACTTCTTTGACATAATATTTTAAAATTAATTTCTTTTCCCACTGTAATGGGTGGGTTCTATGGGCTAAAATACAAAGATAAATCTTCCTGTGTAATTTTTTACACTCCAACCGGCAAGATCGTCTCTAGGCTGTCTTCACTCTTTTTTTACCTGGATTCTACAGATGATTCTGAAATAAAATTTTAAACTTTTTAAGGTTTTTCTTAATTCTAAGGCATATTCCAGGTTAGGCATTTATAGTTCGTTCTTTTTTTCTCATGTGCTATCTGATTTTCCATGAATTATTCCATGAATTAATATTTTGCATCGAATTTGGTTTTTTCTGTCTTTTTGTTCTATTTAAGGAATTACAGTCATTTGGTCTTAAACCATTAAAATAATGTGTATAGATAAAAGTAAAACAGCAAGTCAGAAATTTGTTTTTAATATAAAAATTCATACCTTGTAATGGAAGACTAACAATTGCCAAAGAAACAATCCCAGCTAAACAAGAAATTCCAACTTGTTCCCACATAAACTCTCCCAAAATCACCACTTGTATTGGCATTACCCAAATTGAGTGAATAGTTAAAACTGCTAAATCAAATCGATTAACATCATTTGACAGGAGATTAATTACTTGCCCTGCAGCAGTTTGACCAAGAGATTTCTGATTTAATCTTGTAATCTACAATAAACCATAAATAATGACAAAATTATTTTGATCCCAATAATTACCTTCCGATAAATCAAAGATGAAGTAGCAACTCTAATTCTCATGCCAACTTTACCCAATCCAAATGTGGAATGATGATAGAACAAAACAGCAAAAATTAAAGCTATAATCAGTAATAAACTGCATATATACATTTCAACAGTATTATCTTCATCTTTATTTAAAGTAAATAAAAATATCAATCTGGATAGGAATCTTGGTTGTATTGAACTGTAAGGAAGAGTATAATTCTTAACATTACATAAGTAGATAATAATAATTTAGGATATACTTACAACATCACACCATAAACCATAAACCAGAAGAAGCCATAAAGCATAAACTCAAACAAAAAAGTTTTAAATATTGCTCTTAAAAGACTTGGTTTTTTATTTTGTTTGTTAGCCTCAAACACTTCATTATTCCAATGTTTCTGAAGGTGATCTCCCACCTTTTTAGATTTATCATTGTCCAATGTTTTATATAAATCTTTTAGCTCAATACCTTGCTTTAAACCATGACGAATTAACCCAATAATCCATCTAAAATAATTTTCAAAAATAAGCAATAATATAAATATTATGACGTAAGGAAGCTATATAAAAAAATACTGTTTTGGATTTTATAATTTTTTATTGTCCTCGTATTCTTTTGTGAGCTATTTGACTTCGTAAGCTGTTATTAGCTATATTTCGCAATTCATTTTATTTTTAGTTTTTAACATTTTGGTGTTTGTATCTCAAAATCTGATGTATGTTTTTTATGTGCTGTTAATTTCTGGTTTCTAATTTCTTGTTGAAAGCATAGCTTTTTTATGATGTGAATCATATGATCACATTTAATTTCAAGTGATCACAACTGATTTCAATTGAACGCAAGTGATCACAAGTGCTTGCATATTTGGTTAAATAATATTTTAGAGCAGTATGTTTATCTATTGTGAACTTGATGTTTTTTCAATTATTTTAATTTTATTCCCTTGTTGTTCTTACATTTTATATTCCAGATCAGCGATTAACAAAAAGTAGGGCGCGTTAAGTTGGTAAGAGGGAGTAGTAGATTGAAAAACACAATGATTAAAGCGATTTATGAAATTTTTATTTTCAAATATTGATCTACAATCTTATTCTAAGCTTAACAAGTTTTAAATATTCTTATAATGCAAAGGCTTAGTTCTTTTTCTAGTTGAAACTTATTCCGATATTTACATTTTAAGGAAGCAAAAGCAGAAAACCCTTTTTCAAAAAGATAGGAAGTGGATAAAACTAACAGAATTCGTTATGCTTTGGCGTTTACTACTGAGAAATTTGGCACTAAAATCTATTTTTAATAAAGTATTGAACGAAAGGTCTATTCTTATTCTTCCATTAGGTTTACTGTTAAATGGATTACAAAAGTATACTTATAAACAATGTGGAAAACATATCAAAGCAGTTTTCTTTAAACTTGTTTTCCATAAATGCATTTTTTTACAAGCTGAATGCTTAAGACCTTTTTCCTTCACTTCTTAGTTCGTAGATACGCTTGATAACCAGCCCTATCAAGCTGGCAGTGAAAAGTCGGCAGAAACCATCGAAATATGAGTGGGAATTTGTAGCTAAATGGTTGCTAATTAGTTGCTAAAATCACGATTTTGTAGCTCTATTCAGTTCTACAAAAAACAAATTACTGCTATCTTTACAACAAGCTAGCAGTAAAATGACAGGACTGGCCAAGAAAAAATGGACTAATGCGTGTGAATTTGTTGCTCAAAACCAGTCCAGGAAAAAATTCGAAAAACCCTAGAGTCAGCTAGAAATTGTTAATAATAACTAACAACCAGTGTCCCTGTCATCGTGATATACAATTTGTATTGACACATTGATGTTATGGATTTTGTTGCTGGTCGCAGATGTCATCAGCAGAGCCCAGCGAGACAGCAAGAAAATAAAATTAAAAATCGGCCCAATCGGGTGACCGGTAACTAACTCCTAGTGTCCATGCTGTCGTGACATGCAGTTCTTATTGACAAAACTCTGTTATGTATTTTGTTGCTGGTCGCAGATGTCATCAGCAGCGCTCAGAGAGCCAGCAACAAAATAAGAACTAAAAATGGCCCAACTGCGTGATCGGCAATTAACTCCTAGTGTTCATGCTACCGTAAAAGTTGTAAATTGCTACTGAAAACAAAATAGAATTATTAACTTTTTTGTTGTCGACTCGAAATCATCTACTCGTGCATATACTATTGCGACCCGCAGCTTGTTGTGAGATGTAATGGAAATAATTATTGTAGATGGTTTAAAATTTTATATTGTATCGCAATAGGAGTTAGTTACCGGTTACCCGGTTGGGCCGATTTTTAATTTTTATTTTGTTGCTGGCTCTCTGGGCTCTGCTGATGCTTTTCACAACCAGCAACAAAATCGATGACAGAGTTCTGTCAATAATAACTGCGTGCCACAATAGCATGGACACTAGAAGTTAGTTACCGGTTACCCAGTTGGGCCGATTTTTCATTTCTATTTTGTTGCTGGCTCTCTGGACTCTGCTGATGAGATCTGTGACCAGCAACAAAATCCATAACAGAGTTCGGTCAATAATAACTGCGTGTCACGATAGTATGGACACTAGAAGTTAGTTACCGGTCACCCGGTTGGGCCGATTTTTAATTTTTATTTTGTTGCTGGCTCCCTGGGCTCTGCTGATGCTTTTCACAACCAGCAACAAAATCCATGACAGAGTTCTGTTAATAATAACTGCGTGTCACGATAGCATGTATATTAGGAGTTAGTTACCGGTCACCCGGATGGGCCCATTTTTAATTTTTATTTTGTTGCTGGCTCTCTGGGCTCTTCTGGTGCTTTTCACAACCAGCAACAAAATCGATGACAGAGTTCTGTCAATAATAACTGCGTGTCACAATAGCATGGACACTAGAAGTTAGTTACCGGTCACCCGATTGAGTCGATTTTTAATTTTATTTTGTTGTTGGCTCGCTGGGCTTTGCCGATGACATCTGCGACCAGCAACAAAATCCATAACATCAATGTGTCAATACAAACTGTATATCACGATAGCAGGGACACTGGTTGGTAGTTATTATTAACAATTTCTAGCTGACTCTAGGGTTTTTCGAATTTTTTCCTGCACTGGTTTTGAGCAACAAATTCAAACGCATTAGTCCATTTTTTCTGGGCCAGTTCTGTCATTTTACTGCTAGCTTGTTGTAAAGATAGCAGTAATTTGTTTTTTGTGGAACTGAATAGAGCTACAAACTCGTGATTTTAGCAACTAATTAGCAACTATTTAGCTACAAATTCCCACTCATATTTCGATGGTTTCTGCCGACTTTTCACTGCCAGCTTGATAGGGCTTTGATAACCTTACCATGTAATAACCATCAGGATGCACTAAAGATTTATGTTCAGCTGGCATATCTGTACAAAGCACAGAGAGAATCATTGATTTTAATGGCCTAGTTTTTATGTAGCTCTAACTACTTCAATAACTACTTCCAAAACAATATTTCGACCAGGGCTTAGAGACTTGGACGCTAAAGCTTCCCGATGAATCAAGAAATGTATCCAAATAATATTTAAGGATTCCTTCTTCGTAAGCGCTTGCAACCTATTTTATTTACCAGACTGGTAAATAGGCTCTATTAGTAGAAATCGCAATATAATTTTTCATTTGCAAATTCACCGCAATGGTAGCATTATTTGTAATCCTGAATAATTCGTTGGCTGTACTTCTTCCTTCAATAAGTTTGAAAAACAGTAATTCTTACATATTGTGATACTCATACAGAATCTGATATAACAAATTAAAAGGGATTCTTTATTAAATTCAGTTGCTTCATCAAGTTAAATAGCAAATAATTTTTCAATTAGCTGAGATTCAACCTTCTCCTGAATATGAGAGTTTGAGAACCAGTGTTCTAGATCGTGTATGATTTGAACCTCAGTTTTTTTAGCCTCAAATTATTTTAAAATCATATTGTTTTTACTGTAGATGTCTTAATTTTATGTTCTCACTTTTTTAAATTCTTTTCATTTTGGCTTCATAATCTTGAAACTTGAAGCCGCTTTCAAATTGCAACTATTGCAAGCTTTTTGTCTTTATATTGTTTTTAGTCCAGCACGAATCGGCGCATGAGTACCGAAAACTATTCCACCTCAATTTTTTTATGCGATCCTCTTCAAATTGCCCTACTGATGATATAAATGCATGTTGCCAGGGGGCAACCCGGGCCATATTGTTTATACCGAAATTGTTTAAATAATTACATGCAATTGTTATTTTTTAACCGGACAATTTTTTTTTATATTCTTTATTAAAATACAAATAAAAAACGTCCTATGAATTTTCATAGAGTTAATATTTTCAGAGATATGAATTTTTAAAAGTTCGAAAAATCTCAAATTTGGGAACTTTCGACCCATGAAAAATATATTTAAAAAAATAACATATAAATAGTATACACTTTTTTAAATTCTTTATACAACAGTTAATAATGCTATTACTAGAGATTTTAAAATTTTTTATTATATATACCTGTTTTTTAATAATTGTTAATTTCGCGCGCTCACAAGTACGCGTCTCTTACCTTTCTGGGTATTGAATCGTTTTTTATCATTTATTTTAAAAACTATCAACTTTATCAAGATTGATACAGAGAGCAATGTTATTAATAATTAAATTGTCTACAATTTCTTTGTATAATTTTTTTTCTGAAATCAATTTTTCAAATGTTATTTAAGCATAAATCGGCACATATAATTAAAATTTCTTTTTTATTAGTTTATATTACTTTTTTGTTATTAAAACAAAAAGTAAGGTAAAACCACTGTTATTGACTAGTGCACTTGCAATTTTATTCTAATTAGAAGAATAAAATGTTTTCAAATACCCAATTATTTTAAAACCGGATAGCGGCCTCATCTTTTCGTCGATAAGCTGCACGTTGTTGTACAGTTAGTTATATATGTATCAGGCTTCGGATTTTTCACTACATTGTTTGCAACTTTACAAAAAATACATGGTAAGGTATCATCAGAACTTTTTCTTTTTTTGGGAACAACTAAAAACCACAACCATTGCAATGAAAAACGACAAAAACTACAAATATATCCATCCAAAAGTTTTAATAATACACGAAATCACTGTACCTAATGGGTGTAACAACGTTTAACACGTTGACTGCCATGTGAGGCAAGTGTGCCTCGCACGAATCTAACTCAACAGGCCGCGCCCCACACACATGCCTCGCAGGTAATGTTGTACTCAAAGCCTCGCTGCACAGAATTGCATCGCGTTTAAGTAGAAATGCTATGAGAAATAAAAGTACATGGCCCAATGAACAAATTAACTTAGTTGGCCCGGGCCAGGCCTGAATATATACGATTTGATAAAGGGTTCAATGTCTCAATAGCACAACATAATATCATTTTTGATGTATTTTGTTCTTATTACTGTTGTATTTGTATTTGTGAGGTAGGTAACTAAAAAATCAATGATTTAAGACAATAAAATATCATTTTATTTTTAGAACAGAACAACCTTGAAAATTAAATAGATATACTTACATTCGCAAACATAAAATTCGTATTTCGACAATAAAATAAAAAATAAAATGTATAAAATGGGTATTTTGCAGTATTTATAATGTGCACATATGAACAGAAGTAAAGCAAGATGTACAATAAAATTTGTCGCATTGTATACATTTATAACGTGTGCATCGCATGGCCCAAACTTGACAATTTTATTTCTTAGGCCACGCGATGCACACTTGCCTCGCATTTCAAAATCATGTTTAGAATAAAAATTTGCTATATTTAAAAATTGCGTTGTTTCTCTATTGCATTTTTATGCGTTTTAAACGAAAAAAATAAACTGGCCTGGGAGAAAGCAAAAATTTTATCATTATGGCAGTCAACGTGTTAACAATCTTGAAAGAAATAAAGACTGAATAACTATAAGCAAAAAACAAAAAAAAATTCAGCTGAGAATTGACACGCACTAACCATGATACATATACATAAAATTATTTTTCAATTCATTTAAATGTTTTTTCTCAACATTTAAGTGCGTACCCAATATATTTTTATAATTTATGTATAACTGTGAATTTAAAAAATGTTCAAATACCATCATTATATTTTATTATTGTTGTTATAAATCCATAAATTACTAAGATAAAACAAAAAAGTAATACATATAAACTTATAAAAAAGACATTTTAATTACATGTTCCGATTTATGCTTAAATAACATTTGAAAAACTGATTTCAGAAAAAAAAAAGAGTGTGCGTGTAACCTTTACGCGCGATTGAAGTAAAACTTTTTGACGTACGTATCGGAAAATAAATATTTAATTACAATTCAATTATATTTATTGTCTATATACTTTACAAAAAATGAGATGTTATATTTATATTATTCATTAGAAATAGGAATTTGAAAGTTATTTTATATATGAAATAATAGGTTTATGATAACTAAAATGTGAAACATAGATTTTACTCTCTAAATACCAATGTATTTGAAACCGTTTGAAAATTTTAAAAATTTCATAAATAAATTTTGAAAATTTAAGCTTCTCCCATAGCTGAAATCACACCGTTACTTCCATCAGAATCTTCCGTTAGAATCTAACGTTAGAGTTAGCCCTAGTCGCGCCTAAAGAAGTTTTGCTTCAAT
This sequence comes from Altica lythri, assembly GCA_964028335.1. Taxonomy (NCBI): domain Eukaryota; kingdom Metazoa; phylum Arthropoda; class Insecta; order Coleoptera; family Chrysomelidae; genus Altica; species Altica lythri. Next base: position 65,056,085 of record OZ034802.1, read on the forward strand.
AATAGGTAAACAATATTAAAAATATACACACATTACGTTTAGAATGTGTGATTTTGTAGCTGTATCTAACTTATTGTAATACAACACAACACAAGAGCCTTTGATAGTTAGATAACCATTTTATTTTGTAGCATTTTATAGCATATTCCATAAAATTTAAAATCCTGAGTTGTTTGTTTTCTTCAGTTCTACGAAGGATCTGTTATTGCTGGTAGAAGATCAGCCATCCTGACTAGTGGTTTTATGGCCTTTATGGCTACCTAACGAAACCTAAAATAAGTATACCTAAGCAAGTGTTAAAACATTTCGAATATTATTATTTTATGAACAAAAACGTGCAACATGCTTCTTTACTTAACGTAAAGCTTCCCTATAAACAATTCAATTGTAAATATTTACTATCATAATATGTATGTATATAAACTTAGTTAATCAAATTATAATGAATGTCGCTGTCTCGTCTTTTTTTCATTTTCATTTTTTTTTCAAATCTTTCTGGCGCTGATAATATGCCCTTTAACGTTCACAATTTCTTTTTCTTTTTAGCTCTTTAAGTCTATAAAACGAAAATGGCTAGGTATAAATAATAGGTATAAATAATTAGGTAAAAATAGTGTAGTTACACACCAAAAATAAAATTTATGCATATAGAGTAGGTACTCACTCATTTTCATTCAATATTTTTTCATCACTTTCTTCATTAATAAATCCACTTTGTTTATTCATATTTAAAACAAACACTTTATACACAAATTCCACCAATGTATTTTGTTTGACAAGCTGTCAATTCATACAATTACAGATTTAATTTTATTTAATATACTTAGTAGGCGGAATCGTGTTAGGTATTTTGTATCAGGTTTTGTTTCCGGTACGCGGTACATTAGAATGACGTCACGTCCGTTAGAATTACTGAGTTACCCCTAGTCGCCGCTAAAGAAGTTTTACTTCAAAAATTATAAAGAAAATTGTAGACAATTTAATTATTAATAGCATTGCTCTTTTTAGCAATCTTGATAAAGTTGGTAGTTTTTAAGATAAATGATAAAAAACGATTCAAGACCCAGTAAGGTAAGCGACGCGTACTTGTGAGCGCGCAAAATTAACAATTAAAAAACAGGTATAAATAAATAATTTTTTTAAAATCTCTATTAATAACATTATTAACTATTGTATAAAGAATTTAAAAAAATGTATACTATTTATATGTTATTTTTTTAAATATATTTTTCATGGGTCAAAAGTTCCAAATTTGAGATTTTTCGAACTTTTAATAATTCATATCTCTGAAAATATTAACTTTATCGTGAAAATTCATAGGACGTTTTTTATTTGTATTTCAATAATGAATATAAAAAAAGTTTCTTAAAAAAAAACAATTGCATGTAATTGTTTAAACAATTTCGGTATAAACAATATGGCTCGGGGTTGCCCCCTGGCAACATGCTTTTATATCATCAGTGACATCAGTAAGGCAATTTGAAGAGGATCGCATAAAAAAATTGAGGTGGAATAGTTTTCGGTACTTATGCGCCGATTCGTGCTGGACTATTTGTAAATTTATCATTTCGTAACTAATTGATTGTCGTTTGATTGCAATAGTTTTGACTTTGGGAGTTTTTTTGTGTTGCTATGACCTCTTTTTATGTGTTGTATAATTACTTTCAATGTCTTTAACTATTACATATTTAATTAATTTTACACACTCCAAAAGAAAATATAGTTTGTTATTTATTAAGCTGTGTCTAGCCTCCCGGTTCCGGTATCCGAATAAATCCCGGTAAAATAAAATGGCGGTATGATGACGTAATGGTCTACCGGTATTTACAATAATCCCGGTAGATTTTATTTTAGGATTTAACAGAAATATAACCTATAAATAATTTGTTACGATTTATTTACAGTGTTTGGATAAAATATTGTAACGGGATAACCGTAAAGGAAGGGACCTTAATTTGAAAGATTGTTATTGACAGTTGATATTTAGAAGTTTCTAAAAATCAACTGACCATTTTAAATAATGTTTCTAGAAAATTCTAGAAACTTCTAAACACACTGACTAGATTAAATAATGTTTCTAGAAAGTTCTAGAAAGATCTAAACACACTAACTAGATTAAATAAAGTTGTATATAAGGGGATGCAAGGGCAGTTAACGTCAGTTCAAGTTCAAGTATTCACAAGAGTTCATTGTATTGTCAAGTAGTTAGACGTTATCCAGCAGAGTTCAGTGTATCTTAACAATTTTGTAAATAAATTGTGTAAAAAGCCCCCATAAGTGTTTCAAATTGGTGTCAGGTGTGGGGTGAAGTTACAAGAATGCCTGGAAAGAAAATAAATGAACTATCGGTGGCTGAGCTCAGAAAAAAACTCGAAGAATTGGAGTTGGAAACTACTGGGACCAAATCCATATTGTTGAGTAGGCTCCGTGAATACTACCTAGCTAATAATTTAGACCCTGAAGCTGTGGAGTTTGAAGACCCAAATCAAAAAGCGAATTCTGAACTAGCCCAACAACTTTCCCAGATATCACAACAAATGACGAGCCAACAAGAAGAACAAACTCAACAACTTTCCCGGCTGCAAGAAGAACAAATTCAACAACTCTCCCGGCTGCAAGAGGAGCTATCAGGACGAATGACGAGCCAGCAAGAGGACCTATCCAGTCAGATGAAGAGCCAGCAAGAGGAGACTTCCGTCAGATGAAGAGCCAGCGCGAAGATATGTCCCAGCTATCACAACGGATGTCTACTCTACCAGAAGAGTTATCCAGTTCCTTCTCCCAGCAAATATCGCATTTGCGCTCCGAAATGTACAGTCTTCGTGACGAACAAAATCAGCAAGTGTCCAGCTTGCGAGACGAGCAAAATCAGCAAGTAGCCAACTTGAATCAACAAGTAGCCGACCTGCGATACGTCAACCAGCAAATGCAGTCCGAAATAAGGAAGCTTCAACAAGAAGCTTGTCGCCGAAACCAAATCATCCACCACGGCGACGGAAATGCAGAAAGGAGGGAAACTGGCCACATAGACGTCGAACGACGAGGAAACGGAGAGGCGGCCAAGGTACGAATGACGATAAAACCCCCGACCTTCGACGGGATGACTTCCTGGTCAAATTACCTAAAACAATTTGACGCAGTGGCCAGAGCGAATGGATGGTCACCCCAGGTGAAGGCATTGTTCCTAACCATGGCTCTGCGAGGCGAGGCTTTAGACGTCCTGCATGTATTGACACCGGATGAGATTGACAATTTTGAGCTATTGATGAATCGTCTAGAGATGCGTTATGGTCAAAGTCATCTAAAACCGGTATACCGAGTGCAGTTGAAAAGCAGAAAGCAGAAAAATGGAGAAACTATCCAGGAGTTCAAAGCTGTATTGGAAAAAATGGTATGGTTTACGTATCCAAATGCAGCGAAAGATTTTCTGGAGTGCCTGGCGATCCAAACCTTTACTGATGGTCTTCGAGACGCCGAATTGCAACGGGCTGTACGGTTGGCGATGCCGAGATCTCTTGTAAACGCCTTAACCATTGCCCTGGAGTTCGATACGGTGACGGAGGCCTCACATGCAGCTGCTCGACTAATGGAAGATACTGGTAACTTCGACCATGCCGTTTATGCCGTCAGCGAAGTTGAAGCAGTAGTGGAGAGGTTAATAAAGTTTTCTTCAAAAAGAAGGCGCCCAGTGAGGTGCTGGAACTGCGGAGAACTAGGCCACATAAGAAATACTTGCTCCCATTGTACCCGAGTAGAGCAGAACGAGGAAAAACTTGCCTTAGTTAAACGGCACGTTAGATGTACTACGGTGAAAAAAAAGCCAAAAACTTTGTTTTGTGCCGTTTGTAAAAAACAATAATTTTTAAATTTTATAACATTTTTTGTTTTTTTTTTTCTTATTTATGTTATTTTTTGTTGTTGTTTAAATAATAAATTCCTTTTCATTTTTGTAGCACCTGTTTTTGTACCCAAAAGTTTTTTAATAGGATTTAAATTTAAACTATACTGATTATAAAGAATATTATACAAATTGTGAAAATGATATTGAAATAATATCCAATTACTTTATAAAACCTAACGGGATTAAGAAACACCGGCAGAATATTACGTCATCAATACATACCGGGATTTATGCGGACATCGGTACCGGGAGGCTAGCACAGGCTTGATATAAATACCGGTAGATTTTTACGTCATTATATATACGTCATCATTTTACCGGGATTTATTCGGATACCGGTACCGGGAGGCTAGACACAGCGTATTTATTATTCGACTTTTTTGCATTGTTATCATTCTGGATTTTCCAAGCTTTAGTTGGTAAGGTTATTTACTTTTATAATTTTTTTCATTAGTATACAAGGACTTTACAAAATTACTTATTTAAATACTTATCTCTTACAAGAATTTGTTAACTTAGTTTATGAATATACATTTTGACATTAATTTATATTATACTAGGTAATCGAAAACAAAATTTCGAGTCGTCTGAAAACGTTTTTATAGAAATATTTGCCTTTAGATTTTTTTATGTGTAGGTACATAATAAATCCATTTATATATTTATGTTATTTTATTACTAAAACTTGGTTAAAATGCATCTATAGGTACCTATACATAGAAAATAATAAAACTTGAAGTAATAAAGAGAAAAAATATATCTTTCTTTATTTTAGATGAGTAATAACTTTAGTTAAAAAACCCTTGTAATAAATTATGTAAGTGTTATTACTTACATTATAAATATATACACATAGAATTTGTTAATTTGCTTACTTTATCTAGTTTTACCAACTAATTAAGCGAGTACAAATAGTAATTATAAAGGATGTTTAAATTTAAGGGGTCAAACTAAAAATTTGAGTTCAGGAAGCAAACATACGAAGAAGGTTAGTAGGAGGGTTGTCTTTTTAGTTTTTCATATAGCCGCTTAGAAGGCGCCACCAATAGAACTTTCAGGGCCAAATCTAACCTCAATCTTTTGTTGACATAAATCCATAGTCTCATTGTTATATAACAAGTCGTGTAGAATAGGGAGGAAGGGTCGCAGGCTTAAAACCGCACCATGGTGAGTTAATATATGGCACAAAGGCTATAAAGCCTGTATATTGTTTTCTAAGACAGTTAGATGTAAGCTAATTCCGGTGCTATGCACTGGGGTTTTTGTTGCAGCCATACTGTTAATATCCACGGAAGAAGCCATCAGAAGGCTAATGGTCTGTTCGGCGTACTTCCCTGGAGAGGACAAGGTTTGCCCTCCAGGCCACCTAATGGACATCATAAGCTACAGCCGGAAGGAAAACCTACTGTTGATCGTGGGTGCCGACGCCAATGCTCATCACATAGCGTGGGGTGATACGGAAGTCAACATTAGAGGTGAGTATCTATTACAATTTATGATAAGCTAAGAGGCAAAAAGCCAACGTTTGTAACAGTTTCGCGCAGGAAGGTTCTTGATATGACCCTCTGCACAAACAACATCTACGACAAGATTGAAAACTGGCATGTCTCGGACGAGCCGTCTGGATCGGACCACAGGCATGTAAGGTTCAATATTGTCAAACCAAAAATTATTAAGACCACGTTCAGAAATCCACGGAGAATGAATTGGGAGGACTATGTAAATTTCCTCAATGAAAATCTCGAGAACATAACGGTGTCAATAAGAGATGTGTCCAGTTTGGACCGGGAAGTGGACAGGGTAAGCGAGCTTATCGTGAAAACTGCCCGGAACAGACAAGGAAATACAAGAAACACCTACAAAAGCTTAGGGATCAGGTGGAGAAGGCTGTTTAACAAGGCCAAAACCGTTCATAACTGGGAAGAGTACAGACAAAAGTTAACGCTGCACAATAAAGAAATCCGAAAAGCCAAAAGCTCAAGAATCTACAAGGTCCTGGCTAAGGTAGAACAGCAAAAGAGATCGGCTTTCTTAAAAAGGAGGACGGATCATAAAACAAAACTTTGGAGGAAAGTTTAAGAATGCTAACACTGGCACACTTTCCTGGCTCACGGTTTATGTTAGCGGAATCGGATAACGTAGGCCACGGTCAAAGGCCGGCAAGGCCCTCAAGGACTGACTGGAAGCTAGCTAACGAAATAAATCGGATGGGCTATTAGCACATTCCGTCCATTAAAATCACCAAAAACCGACGGAATATACCCAGCCCTACTCCAGAAAGAGCAGGATGTAATTATAACACATCTGTGTAAAATCTTCAAGGCTTGTTTGGCCTATAGATTTATACCATCTGTGTGGCAGAAGGTGGAATTGGACTGGGGTTGTAAATTTTACCCTTTTGGAGAAAAATAGCCTTTCACAGTGTTTTTACCAGCACAAAATATTTTTGCTCAAAAACAAAACACTATCAACTTTTTTTTAAATTAAGATAACAAATTACCATTTGTTTTATAAAATAAATAATCTTATGCAGATTACAAATCTTTTTGAATTTTGCAATTATTTTAATAAACCACCAAGATACAGCGATTTTTCTCAAAAAACTAAAGACTTAACAAAATTGAGGAAGCGAGTTGCGGTTTATTTTATATGATAGATAATTTTATCCAGATTACAAATCTTTTTAAATTTTGCAAATATCTCAATAAACAACCGAGTGTCAAAACAAAACACAATCAACATTTTTTTAAATTAAGATTAGCGAGTTGCGATTTGTTTTATGTGATAGATAATTTTATCCAGATTACAAATCTTGTTGAATTTTGGTAATATCTGAATAAACAAATAAGACACAGCGATTTTTCTTAAACAACTAAACACGCTCATGTTTTTTAAAAATTGAGATGGTGAGTTACGGTTTTATTTATATCTATACTAATATTATAAGCACAATTTACAAAAAGAACTTTTTATAATAGAAAGTTTTTTACTGATTTATAGGTCATATTTTGTGTCATCTCAACAATGCACAGCATCCCTGACATTGTAAAAAGATTAAGTCATACAACGCTGTGATTGATCATAGAGAAGATTGTTTCCTTGTTAACAAAATCAAGGGTAGTTGTATCTAAAAACTTGCTAAAACAGTTTATTTTATTACCAGTTAAAATAATAATTACTGTTTTCACATGTATAAACAAAAAAAAAAAAAAGAAAAAAAAATTCTCTCTCGCGAGTTCGATCCTATTACAATAACCCAACAGAATTGTCACAATCTACCGCTTCACCCCTTATCCAAATAGGCCACCGCAAACTTATATGAAGTCTTTCAAAATGATAATATGTATACATATTTAATTTAATAACAATTCAGTATAAATTTCGAAATCTGTGTATATGCCTAAACACACTTGAAACATGCATTGTCATCCAGAGTTCTTAGCTATCCTGAAAATTTCAGAGCTCTAGGTAGTCGGGAAATAGGTTTAAATTTGATTGCAAATTCCACGGAATGACACAGAGACACAGAACACGGCGAAAATATAAAAAACTTTCTAATAAAGAGGAAAGGTTTGTTTGTTTGTTTGTTTGTTTAAAATGAATAGGCTCCGAAACTACTGGACCGATGTCAAAAATTCTTTCACCGTTGACAAGCTACACTATTTTCGAGTGACATAGGCTATGTTTCATTTAAAAAAATTCGAAAAGAGGTTGACCTTAAAGGCCATCCTTGCAACTTCCCGCTAGTTTTAACCGCAAAGCTATCGTAACGTGACGTATTTTGACGTTTTTGACTTTTTTTGAAATGTTTAAAAAGCCATAAGTTTTTAACGCCTTATTCGATTTTGATGTTCAAGATGGCATTCGACGCAGTTTTTTGAGACCTAAAAACGTTACCGGAAGTGCAAAATCGGTTAGTCAAAAAATCTCTAAGTTATTGAAAAAAAAAACACTTTTTTTGAAATTTTTCGACAACGATATCTCACGAACCAATCAACCGATTTTAATTTGCAAAACGGCATTCGACGTGGCTTTTTAAGCTTGAGAGCTGATTAGGTTATGAAATTAATCGATGCAATAGCCAAAAAGATATGCCCAAAAAACATCATTTTTACCAATTGTTTTTTTCGGTTATTTTGAAATTTCTCGAAATCTACCGGCTCGAATCGGTTCAAACTTACAGGTAATCTAAGTTAGATGGAACTCTTTGGAATGCTTTTTATTTCATTCCGATCGGTCAAGCCGTTCAAAAGTTATAAGAGGTTTACATACATCCACACACACACATCCACACGTACATACAGACATACAGACACCCTCGTAAAAATAGTCAGGGGAGGTTCCTAAGACCTCAAAACGTTGAGATCCGATGAAAACTCGATTTTCGAAAAACGGGATGAAACCAATAACTTCCCGATTTTAAAAAAAAAAATTAATTTTTTTTTAGCGGGAAGTTAAAAAAAATAGGGATCCTTACTAAAGTGCCATTAATGTAACCAAAAATGACCTTAAAATCCTTACATCGCGTGCGCTGAGAATACTATTGATTATAGAATAAAATAATGTACTACGATTTTGAAGAATATATAAATATCTACAAAAAATGCCGCAACAGCATATGTCTAACTGTTATAGTTACGTCACAATAACTAATTTTTAATTTTTTAAAAGTTTTTATCTTGGTATTAATCCTTATCAAAATAACTTATTTCATAATCACGACAGATATCAAAAATTTAGCATGTGCAATGGGACGAGGCTACTTATAAAGGAATTAAAGGACAATTAAGTTAAAGCAACCAATATAACTGAACCACCAGCTGGTCAACTAGCTCTTACACTGAGGATACCGATGATCCTAACTGATCTATCAAATCTATTTAAACCGATTCAATTTCCTATCAAAACATCTTTCGCTTTTACTAATAATAAGTCTCAAGGTCAAACCTTCCAAATAGTAGGGATCGGTTTTCCTCATGGCCAACCGCCTAAGGCGGGTCGGAGTACCTGAAAATCAATTTATTTTGCTGCCCGAAAATAAAACAACATGTAATATTGTTTACAGGGCAGCGTTGACCCAATAAATTTAATGGCTTTTGTTATTTTTCTTTAATCCCCGTGCAAAGCCGGGGCGGGCTGCTAGTAATAGATAATCTTATCCAAATTACAAATCTTTTTAAAATTTTCAATTATCCTAATAAATCACCGAGATACAACGCATTTTTTTTTAAACAAACACTATCAACCTTTAAAAATTAAGATAGCGAGTTGCGGTCTGTTTTATGTGAAAGTTTTGTGTAAAATCTACAAAATTTACTATTAAACTAAAACTCTAATTTAATGCAATTAATCTAATTGCAAAATAGTCCAGATGACAAAGATTAAACAGAATCCAAATAATCCAGACGCTGAAAAATATTTTTTTAATCGTATTAACATAAATATTAAATTTATATATTTTACCAACTTTTAAATATAAATCGTTGTCTTTTTTTTATTTTCTAAAAATAACTTTTTGTTTTTGCCCAATAACTTCCATTTTTCTAAACATACTTAAAAAATAAGAGTTCCAAACGTCCAGTATTTTTTTTAATTAAACACATATGTAAGCACAAAGTATACACAAATGATTCTGAACAGGTATCCACAAGAATAAATTGATTGTAGTTAAAATAGAAATCAACGTACCCAAAAAATATCTTTGAGAAGATACTGGCATTTTTCCTAGGATTCTCATGTTTCAATTTATACCCAATATCCATTTTCCAGTAAAGATCTATCCAGTCATTACAACAGAAAAAGAACAGTTATCTGCGGTACACGGACTTTAATTCGAGAATATCGTTAACTACCTGCTCGGCTTTATTATAACTTGTCACGTTGAATAAATAATATTGATAAAAATACATTTATTGTATATTATAATTTCGTAAAAGCATTGGTGCTGAGAATATTTAAATAAATTAGCGACGTACACAACGAATTTTTAAGCCTGGATATTTTTTTACGTAGCTACGTTGATTGTAAATACGTAAATAAACATAATATGTATCATAAGCTGTCCGTTAAACAAGCAGTTAACACAAAACATAATTGTAAGATACATTAAAATAATGCAAGTAATATTTTTAATTGTTGTAAAAAGCAATTAAAACTTAAAATTAACGACGAAGTGAATAAGAGTCACATATGCCAGGACTTGCAAAAAGCTTACTAATGACTAAAGCATCTGAAGCTTAGTTGATAGAGCGTACCGCGTTAAGGTAAAGGTTGTTTGTATGCGCAAGTTAGGGGTAACAGATACACCTGTGACCTATAAGATCTATTTTGTCCACCTTTTCTTGCTATATTTCTGATGATTTCTCAGACTTATAGCAGCTCTTCATGTCCTATCTTCCTTAGAAAGTTTAGGATATCATTGGGTTTCAAGTTAGGTAGTTCTTCCTTTTCTATTTCGTATGACCCTAGGTATTTGACTCTAGAATTATATAATGCAATACATTCTGAGAGTGTGTGTATTGTTGTTTCATCCTCTACCTCACAGAATCTGCACTTTGCTACATTTATCAAGCCTAGTTTCTTCATGTGTCCTTTTAATAGACAGTGACCGGTTTTTACTGAGGTTTAGGCACCTGAAAGATCTGTTTTTGATTACCTATATTCAGTGGCGGTTGGTTTCTAAGAGCACATAAGATCGTGAATCCCAACGTAAAAAAACGGATTTAGAAAAAAAACGTAACACACCTATATTTATGTATGAACACCCAACGTAAAAAATACGAATATGAAAATAACCAAAAACATATATTATTATATTTATGCATTAATATTTATTCAAAGTCTCATTCTCTAGCTACTTCCTCGGATATAAAAAAATGTAAGCATTCCGCGTGCAGTGCTCAATGATTCGTTCAAGTGTTAAATAGCATCTTTGTGTGCGTCCCGCGACAGTGGCCAAGTTAAAATTTATTGGAGCACAATGGCATTGTGATCTCAGTGATTTCTCGTCAGAGTAGAAGTTCAGTCGTTCATCGTTTTGGTTTTATTTACACGATAATTGTAAGCATGAGGGAAGTTGCGGCGATTTCGGAAAATTTTTGCGACGCCGTGGCCGTTCAATATTTAAAGACAATTAAATTTGATTCACAGTGGCTTCGATTCGATAAGTCGCCCAAATTCTAAAAGTGGCAACATTGGTGCATAATATATATAGATCCTAGAAATAGACTACGAAGTATAGATAGGTACCAGGAGTTTAATCGTAATGTTAAACAAATGGACTCAATTTAGCGGACAGAACTATTGCCGCTAGAGTGCGCCCATGTTCAAGAGATACTCGTTTAAATCCTTACGCGGGAAGTTTTGTTGCTATTGACAGCTTTTATGACAACTAATTTTAAATAAATAATAGTTATTTATGTATCAAGGGCGTAAAATAGGCGTTTATGGACCGCAACGTGTAAATAAGAGCCCGAGCCACAGGCGAGGGCTATTAACACGTAAGGTCCATAAACGCTGTTTATGCCCGAAATACATACAAACTTTTATGCACGACCGTTTTTATAATCATTTATTAAAAAAATTGCACGATTGTTTTAATAATAAAACTTATAAAGGATATTTTTTTCCGTTTTATTTTTTGTGAACAATTTAATATAATTGTCATTTCAAATTGCATGAATTTTATACCTCGAACCTCGATATTATTAACAACTTACCCTGTATAACCATTCACCGAATAGTTTGTATTCATTCGTTATTTAAAATAAATAATTTGATTTAAACTAATATATATGCACAGAGGCTAGAAATAATATTTTAAAACAATAATCTATATTACCCATGTTCTCGTTACCCTAGCAACAACGTCAAAATAGCCATTATTATTTAGACTCATTGTCAGTTTAGATGATTGCAAGTATTTCAATACCCGGCGGGCGGTAAAGTAGTTCACGTGCGCTAAAGTGGCACTTTACGCCCGCTAAATAAATATAATAATCTGTACTTTACCGCCCGATCGTGCGTAATAGTATTATACGTTACAAGGTCGGTAGGTGACTTATTACAGTACGAGTTAGTTTACAGACGAGGCGACGTAGGAGCCAAGTCCGGAAATAAAAACGAGTACTGTAATAACACCTAACGACCATGTATCGTATTATATTTTATTTCATCCTGTTTTTATAAATTAATAAATTCATAAAAATTTTAACAGTAGTTCGTAACTTGACTAAAAATAGTTCGTTACTTGATTAGTTAGGTCAAATTACCTTGAAAGCCATCTGTCACTGTCAAATAATATTTTTATTATTAAGATTTAATTGTTCATATAAAATTGAATAACATTGACTTCTTTTTAAATATGGCAGTAAAAGTAAGTAATTTATTATTTTATTTTTATTTTATAGTCATTGTAGTATTTTTAAATGTCAAAAATTAAAAGTAATTGTCTTCCCTTAAGCAATCAGAACAGCGTTGCTAGGCAACACATTACAGTACCTGATACCGTAATGTTTTACTTACCGGCGCCAAATTGATTATAGGAAAGTGTATTTACTGGACAGGATGAAATAAATTAATATTATATATTGACTTTAATTTCGCGACATTTAAATGGCATAAATGTCATAAACATCGGTTCTCCTGATCACTCGCGCCGCCAGTGGCAAAAAATAGAACCATGATCTGGGTTGATTATTGTGACCAGAAATATTATGGAAAAGCCTATACCGTGTAGAATCCTGGTATCTATACTTCGTGAAATAGACGAACATGTATATTTGACAGATGTCCCGAAATTAACTCATAACAGTTTAATTTTTAATTGTTTTGTTAAAATAAATTTAAAACAAAGGAAAATCCATTTGTCCTACAAAAATGATAATATATACACCGCGTCCTCCATTTCAAATGTGTTAAAAGCACAGATAGGTATGACTTCATTAGTTACAAGCTAATTTTTTGAATATTATTTAAAAAATCTGTTTTATAACTATAAGCGTTACCGTCCTACAAATTGCATATTAAGGACTGTGCCAGAAAAAAGAGTGCCACACAAAAATACCTAATCTTTTGAACCACTGGACAGATTTCAAAAAGTAAACCCATTTTATAAAGGTATATTCTCAGAAATATTTAATTTAATTACAAAAGGGAACTAAAATTAATCTTTACAAAATTTTATGATTTTTTTTTGAATCCCCTCCATCATGGCTTTTATGGTGGTTTCAGGTATTTTCTGGGAAGCTGTTTTCCACTTTTTTTTAAGTTCCTTAGCTGTTTTTGCTGATTTCTTAGTGTTCTTCAGTTCCCTTTCTTTTCACTAAAGCCAAATACCTTTCAATTGGTCTTAGTTCTGGGTAGTTTGGTGGATTGGCCTCTTTTGGCACCAAAACAACCCCATTAGCTTCATACCATTCCTTGGTGGCCCTGCTATTGTGACATGAAGCTAAGTCTGACCAGAAGAATGCTGAGACACTGTGCTTTCTTAAGAAAGGTAAAAGTTGTTTCTCCAAACATTCTTCGATGTATATTTTTGAGTTTATACTGCCTTTGCTGATGAAAATTTCGCTTCTTTTACCATAAGAGCAGATTGCTTACCAAACCAGGAATTGCTTAGGAAACTTTGTTTGGTTTTTCACTCTATACTGTTCATCAACATTCCCGCGATGGTCTGCGGTATAAAATTCCAGACCAGGAAGCTGCGAGAAATCCGCAAGGACGTAGGTCTCATCGTCCATCACGCAACAGGAATATTTTTGAAAAAAATCTGCTATCAACTTCTTTGCTCTGGTTTTTGCTTCCTCTTTACAGTATTCCTGTCTGGAACTTTTTGCACTTTGTATGACTTCAGTCCACTATCTGCCTTGATTCTTTGAATAGTTGAACTTGAGTTACCCACTTTTTGCGCCACTTTCCGTATTGAGATGTTTGGATTCTCCCGAAAAAGGTTGATGGTTTTCTTCGCTTCTTTCGGGCTATGGAACTCTTTTTTCCTTCCACTTTCTTCTCTCCGGTTGATTGTTAGGTCTTCCTTGAACCGTTTGATAACTTTTGAGACCGTTTTCCAATGGACTTTAGCCTCCACGGCAATTTTTTTGAAGCTCCAATTAGGATTTACTTGGGAAAGTTTAATAATTAATTTGTGTGTTTCCACTTGGCTTGACATATTGCGACTAAGAACAAAAATATCATGAAAGTAACTGTTTTATGTGTTTCTCACATTGATTTCAAAGCCTACTACGGTTGGGGTTTTTTATTCTATCAATTGTTTTGGAAGATATAGGTATTTTTGTGTGGCACTCTTTTTTCTGGCACAGTCCTTAGGAACCCCCAGTCCACCAATTCAAATATGTCGTGCTCGCTGATACCACTTTAATGATTACTAACAAGTTGATTTGTATTTCAATTTATATGAAATACTATTTAATACTTAAAAAATTATTTGTCCTACAAAAAAATATTACATACTAATCTATACTTATAATAAATCTGTAGAGAGGTCAATTCTGTACATGAAACATATTTCCAAAATAACTATCAGGGGGTGATTAGGGATCGATACTAATGCCAAAAATGCAATCAGTAAAATTTTTGTCTGTCTGTCTGTCTGTCTGTCTGTCTGTCTGTCTGTATAACCGCTATAGAAACAAAAACTACTCGACGGATTTTAACGAAACTTGGTACAATTATTTTTCATACTCCTGAGCTGGTTATACGATACTTTTCATCACGCTACAATCAATAGGAGCAGAAAAGTAAAGGGAAATGTTGGGAAAACGGGAAAAGTTACTCCATTTTTTAAGTTTTCGTCGCGTGTGCAACGTTAATGGTTAAAGCTATACAGAAATCATCTTATTTTTATAATTTGGAGGTCAACTGTGAACGGATTTTAAAAAATTTCACCCACAAGGGGAGTTGCGGGGGCATGGAAAATAAAAAAAATTAAAATTTAAAATCTATAAGTTCTACAGGTTTAAAACTTTGCAAAATAATTATTTTTATAATTTGGAGGTCAACTATCACCGGATTTTACAAAATTTCACCCACAGGGGGGTTGCAGGGCGTAAAAAAAATTAAAATTTAAATTTAAAATCTATAAGTCCTACAGGTTTGAAACTTTGTACAATAGTTATTTTTATAATTTTGAATACAATTGTGAACGGATTTTAGAAAATTCCACTCACAAGGGGGCATGCGGGGGCGTGAAAAACAATCTTTACATATAATAAATCTGTAGAAATTAAAATTCTATACATTAAAGATATTTAAAAAATACTTAGCGGGGGATGTTACTACATCGATATAAAACCCAAAAATGTTGTTAGATTTTTTTTGTCTGTCTGTCTGTATGTTTGTGCGCGCATCACATTAAAACTACTGATCCGATTCGAATGCGGTTTTCACAGATGTATTTGTCTTCTTTCAACTTAAGATCTGGTGTATAAAAATTTCTCCCCCCACCCCTTTAACGAATTCGGGGGAGAAATTTTTATATAACAATCAACACGTCACGCGAACTATGTCGCGGGTACAGCTAGTGAAAAATAAAATAAAAGTAGTCGAAAATGCAGGCTTCGATCGCACCTGCGATATATATATATATATATATATATATATATATATATATATATATATATATATATTTTAATATTATATTATTAACTGAATGAAATTTTTTATGTGCAAGTATATAATTTAGTAATATCTATTTATATATCAGTTAACGAAAAGTTTGCTTTTTCTCTCTCATGATGTATGTCAATGGTTTTTTTTCCAATATGTAGAAAATGTTTATAGTTAGTGTTTATGACCCTAAAAACACTTATCAATTGCATTTCAAATAATTATTTTTAAATGAAACAATAAATTCCATGTTCACAAACATGCATATAAAAAATAGTAATTAGAAATAATAATTTATACACATTAATATTATACGTTGTAATTATAACAGAAAAAGCCGTTTCGATTTTTTGTTAAATTTAAAAATTATAATACTATGGAGTATTTTTTGTGCAATACGTTAAAGGATGAACCGAGATTCATAGAAAAAGTGAGAGCATTTAATTAAAAAATGTTTGAAAATTGTAAAAAGTTTTTGGAGGCACGAGTATAACGTGATTAGACGTACAAAAACGTGGTGCTGCCGGCAGAATATTCGAATAGCTCCTTAAGCCGCGGTCAGACTAGGCTGTTTACCAGCCGCTACTAACCAGCCGCTGGTAAATATCGCCATCAGCCAGCGGATCTGAGGGGTTCACATTATAAGGCAACTAGCCGCTAGTACAGTTGATGTTGGTGACTTGAAAACATCGTGTGTTGTGTGCATCATGTCATCTATTGGTGTGAGTCGTGAAGTTCTGAGACGTGTGTTAAATATTGGAATTAAAGAGTTGTGTGAACAGGTGTTGAAACGGAAGAAAAGGCGATGGTGGGTTAGATCCTGGATATTAAGAAGAAACGATCTGGGGGCATCAGCAAGACTTTTTAAGGAACTAGAATTGGAAGATCCGTCATCTTATGCAAACATTTTAAGAATGTCAGTTCCTAAATTTAAAGAGCTATTAGAGTTAGTCACTCCGCTTATCCAGAAAAAAGACACCAAATTCCGTCAGGCAATTCCAAGTAAAACAAAACTAGAAATAACTTTACGTTATCTAGCAACTGGAGACAGTTACAAGTCTTTGGCCTACCTGTTTAGAGTTTCTCATAACTCAATTTCAGTGTTCGTTCCAGAAGTGTTGAGCAGCATTTACGAGGTTTTACAGCAGTTTATCAAGGTACAGTAGTAGGTACGTTATTAACTCCTATTTGTATTTGTAGTTAGCTTATCAAATAGAAAATAATTGACTTTTTCTGAAAAAACGAGCAAGGGATATTTTCTTACAGGAGAGTAAGGAGGCCTATGACAAGAATTTATAAGCACATTTTACTTTAAACAATAATGTAGTTTATTAATCTTCTTCACTTTGTCTATAACAATTAATTTTGTTATGTAAAACAAACTGGAAATATTTTAGTTTCTAGAAAGTCAGTTATTTAAATCGGCATGGTGGGTCCCCGCATCACACATTCCAACCATGGCTTGGGATAAAATGTCCAAACCTCCAATGTCGTCTTGGTGGGATATACCTGGTGTTTGGCCAGAGCTGATGTGACTGAATGGTGACATCTGAGAACAAGAGCTACCGCTGTACGGTGACATCAGGGGATGTGGGGTCGAACAAGAGGTACCGCTGCTGTATGGTGACTGCGAGCACTGCTGCATGGAAGACTGTCCTTGCTCATTATCCAAACAGAGCAAGCGTTCTGTTGTGATAAGGGTGTTAATAATGCTTTGTAGGGCGATGAAACTTCTTAATGGCATCTCCCTTAATTGGCTAGCAATATACTTGCCATATTTGTCGAATTGATCTTCGTTTTCAGCAGCTAATTTACTTATATCATGCAACTTATCCACTGACTTTTCAAAACGTGTTTGAGGTTTCTTACTACCAGAAGTTGTTTGAATATGCTTCAAGTGACGAGATGGGGGTAGCATTTTTTCAGGAGATCTTTTTGCTGCTTTATTACCTGATGCAGAAGGCGTTGAATACTTATTTCTTTTTGAAAGGCTTGGAGTGTTAATCTTGACAGAGGTGATTGCTGGCGGTTCGTCTAACAGAACGTCTTCGGTGTCCTCAGATGGAGAGTCGTAGTCCTCATTTTGCATGGCCATCTCCGTAATGTGGTCCTAAAAAATAAAAAAATTGAAAAAAAAATATGATAATAAAATAACAATTTAACTTATAACAATTAAATATACACTTCCAGACGGTAAATAAATAAAATATGAAAAAGGCTACCGATTTTGATCCGTCAATAATCTGGCCCAATTAAAAGAATAAAATTGAATAAAATTAATGTCATTCTCTAACACTGGACGAAAGTATATTTTATTCACAATACTGTAAATGAAAGTATAATTTTAAGCGTTGTACGATTTATTTTAATTTTATTTATTTATTAAAAAAAATTCTTACAGAGTGTTCCTTAAGTAAGAACCTCGTACACAAAATTCGTAATGTGTTTCGTTGGGTCAAAATAAGCAAAAAAGTTCATATTGACAAAAGTCTTATCTCGCGTGTTTTCCCGTCTGTCGGTCTCTCCAGATTTTGTACCAAAAAATACGAAAGTCTGTAAAGATTGTTTAAAATCTTTACAGGCCGACAGACGCGAGAAGCGTGATAGAACTTTTGTCCATATCAACGTTTTTGCTTATTTTGACCCAGAGAACCAAACTACGAAGTTTTGGTACTTACTTACGGAACCCCCTGTACATTTAAGAAAATTACAATTGTTACTTTTGTACGTTCTATTTCAGGTACCGGATAGAGTAGCTGAATGGAAACAAATTCAAAAGTCGTTTGAATGTAAGTGGGGCACTGGACGGAAAACATATCAGAATTCAACGACCACCAAACAGCACTTCTCTATTTTATAACTACAAGGGGACATATAGTATTGTTTTATTTGCCATGGTGGATGCAGAATACTGCTTCAGATATATTGACGTTGGATGTGATGGCCGATCTAATGATAGTACCATTTACAACAATTCCACTTTGAAAATTGCTCTTGAGAGAAACCTTTTAAACTGGCCTATAGGAGGACTTTGCGTTGCCGATGATGCATTTTGTCTCACGTCTTACATGTTGAAACCATATTCACATAGAGGTCTCTCTGTGGAAGAGAAAATTTTCAATTACAGACTATCTCGAGCTAGGCGTGTTGCTGAAAACGCCTTTGGTATCTTGGCCAGCCGTTTCCGCATATTCAGCAGACCTATTCCGTTGGACGTGGATACAGTGGAAATTCTTGTAAAAGTATGTTGTGTACTGCACAACTGGTTAAGAATGACATCATCACAGACGTATATGACCCCGGGATCAGTTGATGAAGAGGACTTGATGACAGGAGTTATTAACCCAGGTGAATGGCGCCAAGACCCAAACACTACGTCTCCATTACAAAGACTGTATGCATCCAACAACTACAAACAAGAAGGAAATGACCTACGAGAGTGGTTTACCCAGGAGTTTACAACTACCTTGGCTGTTCCTTGGCAAATGAAATCTATCGGACATGAATGTACTGAAAGCGACTAATTCGCCCAAGAACTATCAGATACATACACGTAGAAATGTTTGTTTCTTAGGAAAATTTGGTAAAATTGACATTTTACCAAATAAACTTTAATTTACAGAAAAACAATGTTTTCCAAAAGTAATTGTCTCTACCTTAAAAATTTCACGATTACCGTACTAGATTAGTTTTTAGACTAGTTTAAAAAGATTAAATTTGTACTAAAATAAACTTTAACCAGTTAACTGGCACAAACTTTGACGCATACGTAATGGTTTTTGTTGGTTTTAGCCAAAATGAGGGGCAACTTTTAAAATTTTCAAATGAATTTTCAAAACCCTAATATTTTGCTCCTGTATAGGCTTATACTTGACATGTTTTGTGTAAATTTCGTCAAATATTAAACAAACCTTTAGTAATAGTTAACAAATTTATACAAGTAATAAAAAATTAGTTTTTAAGAATAATGTTTAAGTTTTATATTTTAAACACAAATCTAAGGTATTTTGCTATAATTTTAAACTTACCAGATTCGATTATGAGTCACGACCAACAATACTACTGCTCGAGAACATTTGGGCTGCCGAGAACCACACCAGTCTAGGTTTGTAGACGTCATCTGCTCCCGCACCACTCTTCTTTGACTTTTTTATTTTGTACACTTCATTTCGATATGTATCTCTCAAACTTTTTATTTTTTTCTTCAGTGGGGCCAAATCTGCTTTCAGTCCTCGTTCTTCAAGTTTCTGCAATAACTCCTTATATGCTGAGTCTTTGGCATTTCTGTTGATATAGTCTGCACACGAAGCGTCCCACAGACAAGGATAATTTTGGAATATATCTAGGAAAGTAATTATATCTTTACCCGACCACTTGTTACTGTCGACCATATTCACTGTTAACCGAAAAAATGAATAGAAAATAAAGTTAACGAAACCAACACTGCTTGCTAACTAGACACGTGTTAATTCACCAGCCGCTTGTGAGCTACTACCCGCTACTAGGGGTTCACATTGGCTGGCTGGCGCCAGCGAGGAGATCACGTGACTGCTAGCGGATGGTAGGCAGCGCTAAAAAGTTAAACATGTTCAACTTCCGATTGTGGCTAGTAAACACTAGCCCGCTGGCCTTCACCAGCCGCTGGTTCTGGGTCAGACTAGGCTGCTTGCTGGCAATATTACCAGCGGCTGGTTAGTAGCGGCTGCTAAACAGCCTAGTCTGACCGCGGCTCTAGGTTACCATTCTAGTTGCTATAAAATGTTAAGAGTGAAATATGATTTATTAAAATCTGCAATGATAAGGTAAAGCCCGGTTCAGACACGGCTAGTAATTTAGTCGAGGAGCGAGTAATTTAGTCGAGTGGCGAGTATCTACTAATCTATTATTGTTCAGACTAGTTTAGTGCGAAGTCAGGTAGTAGTGTCGAAATGGACAAGAAGAGGCGTCGTATGGAGCTGAATAAAGTTAAAAAAAAAATATTTTAAATATTATTTTAAAAGAGATAGAAGAAGAAATATCTAAAGAATCAAAGCGCGTATGGGTGAATAATATATGTTGACCGGATATTTTTTATTTTAATTTTTATTTCTTTTTCTGTAAATCCACTAATATTCATGCATTTTTCCAAATATGCGGCTTGTTTCGCTTGTTTGTTTTTATATAACTCACTTTTCACGTTCCATAATGCCTCGTATTTCAAATATTCACTAACAAACTTAAATGTCGTCTCTTCACTCCAGCGTGACATTTTTGAAAACAAGAAATGAAGTTTTGTCTTATTACTAATGTACTTAACTAAACCAGAGACTAAACACACGCGTTCATACCTGTTTAGTTGCCGTTTAGTAGTTAGCCGCGCCGGGTGGGGGACTACTCGACCGTAAAAATAGAATCAAATGGATCCAGGAAACTAAACTACTCTAATTTTTGTTGTCCGCACGCACTAATTTACTAAATTACTCGCTACTCGACTAAATTACTAGCCCTGTCTGAACCGGGCATAATAAGATACAATAACTTTTCTATCTCACTAGAGACATCTAGCAGGAGCTAAAGCGGACATCGCTGCTATTATTTGTAAGAAATTGTTTATTAGTAATACCAAAACTTTTAGTTGTTTTGATGTTATATACAGTGTGACCCATTTGGAATGGAAACACCCCTGCAGAATTCTTATTAATTAACCGATTGTAATAATTTTTTTTCCTATTTTTGAGTTAAAAAAAGTTTTACTCGAAGACCCAATTTGACATCTTTAATTTCGTTTTCAAGGCCTACTATGCCACTTTTTTGTTGTCAAAAATGAAGAATTTTTATTAGCGATTTTTTTTTATTAAAAAATGACGACACCACTGGATTTAAAGTGGCTTTAAATAGCTCCTATTAAAATTTCATGAACAAATATTCATAAATAAAAAAGTTATGAAAACTTAAAATTTGAAAACTCGTCAACCTAAGAGTTACAAAATAACACACTGTATCAACATTTCTAACACAAAAGGTTTATAAACAGCCCCTAAGGAACAGGGAAGAACTTTGTGCAAGAATTCGACAGGTTTGTGAAGAAATCACCCCGCAACAATTAAGGAATGTCACTAAAAATATTCGCAAGCGCTACGATAAATGTGTTCAACTAAATGGTGGATTGGTAGAGGCGACCAGGATCTAAAATAAACAAAACAATTATAAGACTAAGATACTTAGTTTGTGAAAAAGTGGTTTATTGTTTAAATTAATAAAAAGAATCACAATTTGTGTGGCTAAATGTTGATGCAGAGTTTTATTTTGTAACTCTTAGGTTGACGAGTTTTCAAATTTCATATTGTCATAACTTTTTTATTTATGAATATGTATTTATGAAATTTTAATCAGAGCTATTTAAAGCCACTCTAAATCCAGTGGTGTTGTCATTTTTTAATAAAAAAATCGCTAATAAAAATTCTTCATTTTTGACATCAAAAAAGTGGCATAGTAGGCCTTGAAAACGATATTAAAGATGTCAAATTAGGTCTTCGAGTAAAACTTTCTTTAACTTAATAATAAGAAAAAAAAATTATGCCAATCCGTTAATAAATAAGAATTCTACAGGGGTGTTTCCATTCGAAATGGGTCACACTGTATATATATTTTTTAAAATGTTACTTGATTTAATTTAATTTATTTTTGTGTGAAGTAAGCAAAAATAGTATTATACTGAAACACTTATGGGGACTTTTACACAATTTATTTACAAAATTGTTAAGATACACAGAACTCTGCTATATGACGTCTAACTACTTGACAATACAATGAACTCTTGTAAATACTTGAACTTGAACTAACGTTAACTGCTCATACATCCCCTTATATACAACTTTATTTAATCTAGTCAGTGTGTTTAGAAGTTTCTAGAATTTTCTAGAAACATTATTTAATCTAGTCAGTGTTTTAAGACGTTTCTAAAAATCAACTGTCAATAACAATCTTTCAAATTAAGGTCCCTTCATGGTTATCCCGTTACACTGCCCCCTCCTTAGATTCATTTCTCCTGGAATGTTATTTCCTACATCGGAATTCCGCACACTCCCTGAGCCAGCCAAACCATCTTCTTGAAGTTGCTGCGCATCTCCACTGTGGTTTCCCTGGTAAGGCGCCAAACGATCATGATGGACCACGACGGGTTTCCCTCTGGGAATTTTCACGATCCGATAAATGACATCGTTAATCTTCTTCTTGATGGTGTAAGGACCTTCCCAGTTCTTCTGTAATTTGAGACAAATACCTCGACGCCGTCGGGGGTTATAGAGCCAGACTAAATCTCCAACTTGGTAACTCTTTTCCATTGTCAGTGTGTCATAGTACCTCTTTATCCGATCACTAGATAATTGTAGTTTTCCACGCACCAGGTTGTGTATATTCCCCATTCGATTCTGAAAGTCGGCGACATATTTTTCACGGGTCATTTCTTCACCAGGTTTACAACCAAACACCAAGTCACATGGTAGCCTCATTTCTCTACCGAACAGGACCTTCGCAGGCGTTTGGCCAGTTGATTCGTTGATGGCCGATTGAATTGCCATTAGAAATAGTGGAATATGTCGATCCCAATCCCTCTGACAATCTGACACCACTATTGACAGAGTTGGTTATAGTCCGGTTCATTCGTTCCACCATTCCATCAGACTGAGGGTGCATCGCTGTGGTTCTCGTTTTATGGAAGCCTAATCTTTGACAAACTTCTTGAAACAGCTTGCTCTCAAAATTTCTCCCTTGGTCTGAGTGTAATTCTAGTGGTACCCCAAATCGGCTTACGAATTCTTTAACTAATATATCTGCTAAAGTGGTGGCTTCCTGATTGGGAACTGCATAGGCTTCAACCCATTTAGTGAAGTAGTCCATTACAACAAAGATGTACTTGTTTCCTACATCGGTCTGTGGAAGCGGCTCCAATACATTTACTGCAATTCTTTCAAAAGGACTTCCAACCAGGTATTGCTGCATTTCCGCTTTCGGTTTTCGGTGCGGACCATTACTGGCAGCACATGTGGTGCATTTACGACACCAATCTTTAACATCATTAGTGCAATTTACCCAGTAAAATCTATCTCGGATCTTTTGCAGCGTTTTCGTAATACCCAGATGTCCTCCAGAACTATCATTATGCATCTGTTTTAAAATTTCCGGTACAGCATTTCTTGGGACCACTATTTGTTTCCTTGTTTTTGTGCCCTCGGAATTTTCTACAAGTCTTTTAAGGAGCCCACCGTCCAAAATTAAAGAGATCCATTGGGACCAGTATGCTTTTAAAGCAGGAGAGGAAGAGGATATCTCTCTCCACAACGGACGACGGTCCATTCTCTTCCACTCCCGAATCTTTCTTAGAACGGGATCGTTTTCTTGTTGCTCCTCCAGCATAGAGCTCTCGTCTTCGGGCACAACCTTAACTAAGGCAAGTTTTTCCTCGTTCTGTTCCATACGGGTACAATGGGGGCAATCAGGTCGACATGGTCTTCTGGTGCATTAGCATTACGATGTCTTGTTCCAGGGCTGTGCTCGATTTCAACATCATATTCCTGCAGTTTTTCGAGCCATCTTGCTATCTGTCCTTCTGGGTTCCTAAAGCTAAGTAACCACTTTAAACTAGCATGGTCTGTTCTGTTTAGGAATTTTCCACCATACAGATATTTATAAAAGTGTTCGACGGATTTTACAACTGCTAACAGTTCCCTCCGAGTTACACAGTAGTTCTTTTCAGCTTTCGATAAAGTTTTGCTGAAGTAACCAACCACTCTTTCCTTACCATCTTGTACCTGTGACAAGACGGCTCCAATTCCCACATTGCTGGCGTCGGTGTCCAGAATAAGCTTACCATCAGGAAGTGGATAAGCAAGAACAGGTGCTGACGTAAGCTGTTTCTTCAATATTTGAAACGCCTCTTGACATTCCTGATCCCAACAGAAGGACTTATCTTGTTCTGTCAAACGTGTCAAGGGTTTGGCGATGTCTCCAAAATTCTTGACATATCGTCGGTAATAGGAACAAAGACCCAAGAAACTCCGGAGCTGATGTTTGTCGATAGGGATTGGCCATTCCTGAACGGCTTGTATCTTAGCGGGGTCAACAGCAACGCCATCCTTGCTTACGTTATGTCCTAAATAGTTGACCTGTCTCTGGAACAAGTGGCATTTCTTAACATTCAATGTTAGATTAGCGTTCTGTAATCTTTTAAAGCCTTCTTTCAGGTTAGATAAATGTTCCTTAAAGGTCTTGCCCATTATGATGATGTCGTCTAGATAAACTAGACCAGTTTTCCATGACAAACCCCGCAGGATGTTCTCCATTAGTCGTTCAAACGTCGCAGGAGCATTACAAAGTCCAAACGGAAGGACCGTGAATTGCCACAACCCTGATCCACTGGTAAAGGCAGTCTTTTCTTTGTCTCCAGGATTCATTTTAACTTGCCAGTATCCGCTTTTAAGGTCCAAGGTAGAAAACAAAGTAGAACCCGCCAAAGCGTCGAGGGCATCATCAATCCTTGGCAGAGGATAACTGTCCTTCTTAGTGACATCATTTAGCTTTCGATAGTCGACACAAAACCGCATTGATCCGTCTTTCTTTCTCACCAATACCACAGGAGAAGCCCACGGACTACTGGATGGTTCGACTATGCCATTTTGAATCATTTCTTTAAGGGCTCTGTCTGCTTCTTCCTTCTTAACTTGAGGCATCCTTCAGGGTACCTGTCGAATCGGACGTGCATCACCAGTGTCAATTCTATGTTGTTCTATGTTTTAGAACCAAATACAGGTTTATAACGGTAAAGTAGATCTCTTACCTGTTTCTTTTCTAATTTTGACAAAGAGGGATCTAATTTTGTCATTAATTGTTTAATTTCGTTGGTCTCATCTGTTTCCGTAACGTTTACCTTGTGAACTATGGCCGTTACTGGTTCTAAACTTCCCATTTCCGTGTCCTTTCGGAGAAGAACTGGATGACGTACAAATTGATAACTCGGATGGGTACCTCTTTGGCGGATCTAACAAGAGTCTTACCCACAAGGAGTCCTTTTCCCAATTCATGGTCATGGTTCTTCGGCTATATCATGGCTGGGGCACCATCTGGCTCCAGTCCATCCAACCGCGCTGTGACGACATATTCGCAGCTCGCCGGAAGTTCGATATCTTCGATTAGCTTAATCGAAGCATTGTCAACTTGTTTTCGGTGCAGGAATATTTCTTCATTACCAGTATGAAGGATACGTCGGCGAAGATCCAACTGAAAACCACAGTGGAGCATAACATCCATGCCCAGAACAACATCTTCATCAACGTCAGCCACCAGCACTGAGTGAACAAGAGAGGTTGAACCAAACTGTAGCGTCACCTGTATCTCACCGTAGACTCTAGCAGAATCTCTGGTAGCGGTACGCAGTCTTCAACTGGTAGGCCACATCTTCTTTCGCATAATGATGGATGGTCGAACGATAGTTTTCGTAGCTCCAGTGTCTACCAGCATGCTAAAGTTCTTCTCATCAATGAGGCCATCTACATATAAGCTGTCCACGTGATGTCGCAGAGTTGCCAATTTAATGGTGTGAGAGACTTCGGGACTGTTTGGGGTCGAAGTCGCCCTCCAGGTGTCGACCCGTTTAAAGTTTTCCTGCTGCTGGGGTACTTCAGCAGAAGATTTTTCTTTTTTGGGGGCAAGTATTTCTTATATGGCCTAGTTCTCTGCAGTTCCAGCATCTCACTGGGCGCCTTCTTTTTGGAGATAACTTCATTAACCTCTCTACTACCGCTTCGACGTCGCTGACGAAATGAACGGCATGGTGGTAGTTTTCGGTGACTTCCCTTAGTCGAGCAACTCCACGAGAGGCCTCTGTCGCTGCCTCAAACTCAAGGGCAATGGTCAAGGCGTCCACAAGAGGCTTCGGCCGCGCCAACCGTACAGCCCGCTGCAACTCGACGTCTCGAAGACCATCGGTGAAGGTTTGGACTGCCAGGCACTCCAGGAAATCCTCCGCTGCATTTGAATACGCAAGTCGTACCATTCTTGCTACATCCGCCTCAAATTCCTGGATAGTCTCTCCATTTTTCTGCTTTCGGCTCTTTAACTGCATTCGGTACACCGGTTGTTGATGAGTTTGACCATAACGCATCTCTAGACGATTCACCAATAACTCGAAGTTGTCAGCTTCATCCGGTGTCAATGATTGCAAGACGTCTAAAGCTTCGCCTCGCAGAGCTACGGTTAGGGACAATGCCTTCTCCTGGGATGACCATCCATTAGCTCTGGCCGCTGCGTCGAATTGTTTCAGGTAATTGGGCCAGGAAGTCTTCCCATTGAAGGTCGGGGGTTTCATCGTCGTTCGTACCTGGGTAGTCTCCCCATTTTCTCGTTGGTCGACGTCTACGTGGCAGGTTTCCGTCCTTTCTGCATCTCCGTCGCCGTGGTGGATGGGCTGGTTTCGACGACAAGCTTCGTGTTCTCGTTGAAGCTTCCTAATCTCGGACTGCATTTGCTGGTTGATCTCCTCTCGCAAGTTGGCTACTTGCTGGTTTTGCTCGTCTCTCAAGTTGGCGACTTGTTGATTTTGTTCATCACGAAGAGTGTACATTTCGTAGCGCAAATGCGATATTTGCTGGGAGAAGGAACTGGATAACTCTTCTGGTAGGGTAGACATCCGTTGTAATAGCTGGGACATATCTTCGCGCTGGCTCATCATCTGACTGGATAGCTCCTCCTGTTGGTTCGTCATTGGTTGCGACAGCTGGGATATATCTTCGCGCTGGCTGTTTATCTGAGTGGATAAATCCTCTTGCAGTCGGGAAAGTTGTTGAGTTTGTTCTTTTTGCAGCCGGGAAAGTTGTTGAGTTAGTTCAGAATTTGCTTTTTGAACTGGGTCTTCAAACTCCACAGCGTCAGGGTCCGAATTATTATTTACGTAGTATTCACGGAGCCTTCTTAACAATACGGATTTTTTCCCAGTAGTTTCCAATTCTAATTCTTCGAGCTCTCTTCTGAGCTCAGCCACCAAAAGTTCATTTATCCTCTTTCCAGGCATTCTTGTATCTTCACCCCACACCTGACACCAATTTGAAACACTTATGGGGACTTTTACACAATTTATTTACAAAATTGTTAAGATACACAGAACTCTTCTGGATAACGTCTAACTACTTGACAATACAATGAACTCTTGTGAATACTTGAACTTGAACTGACGTTAACTGCCCATACATCCCCTTATATACAACTTTATTTAATCTAGTCAGTGTGTTTAGATCTTTCTAGAATTTTCTAGAAACATTATTTAATCTAGTCAGTGTTTTTAGACGTTTCTAAAAATCAACTGTCAATAACAATCTTTCAAATTAAGGTCCCTTCACGGTTATCCCGTTACAATACGTTACAAGGTCGGTAGGTGAATTATTACAGTAAACTCGGCTCCACACATGCGTATACGAATATTCGACAATAATTGTACAAATATTTGGAGCAAATAATCGTGTGCGTATTCGAATAAAAATACGGAAAATATTCGGATTCAGCATTTATAATGGATGACTCTATCATTAGGTACTGCAGCTGCTTAATTTTTTATGTCATTATAATTTAAATATGAAGAAACGGAAAGCTAAAAAACTGCTACATTTGTCCACTCCATGACAACTATCAATTTTTTACGATATGTGTTAACATTCAAGACGAAAGTGTGGACGGTATTGCGAATTCAGACAGTACGAATATTCGAATGCTTTGATGTGTATCAAGTACCGACTCAAGACTCAAGATTAATTATTTTATTTTTATTTTATATTTATTATAGTGCTTTTAAATGTCAAAAATTAAAAGTAATTGTCTTCCCTTAAGCAATCAGAGCAGAGTTGCTAGGCAACACATTACATTACATGATAACGTAATGTTTTACTTACCGGCGCCGAATTGATAATAGGGAAGTTTATTTACTGGACAGGATGAAATAAAAAAACAAACCAAGCGGTTCTCAGTCATAACAGTCAGAAAACGATGTTTTTATTTAAAAAATATACCTTTTTGAATTATTTATTAATACGAATAAATTAATTTGTATTTTGTACAATTAATATTTTACAGAGGAAATGTAAAGGTTTTCTAATTTTCTGGCTGTCCACTAACTAATTTTTAAATGTCCAATATTTTTTCTGCACCCAAATATAAAAAAATTTAATTGAATAAAATGGGAAAATAGTGGATTAGAAATACTGTTTTTTTTATACAAAATTTGTAGGACAAGCTTTGTATATCCATCTTTTTGTAGGACAGTTCCTTTTTTTGCAGATAATATAATTATTTAGATACCATTTGGTATATTTGTCCTACAGTTAGTAATCAGTAAAGTGGTATCAGAGAGCACGACATATTTGAATTGGAGGACTTGGGGGGTTCCTATTATGCAATTTGTAGGACGGTAACGCTAATAGTTATAAAACAGATTTTTTAAATAATATTCAAAAAAATTAGCTTGTTAGTAATGACGTCATACCTATCTGTGCTTTTAACACATTTGAAATGGAGGACGCGGTGTATATATTATCATTTTTGTAGGACAAATGGAATTTCCTTCGTTTTAAATTTATTTTAACAAAACATTAAAAAATTAAACTGTTATGATATTCGGGACATCTGTCAAATATACATGTTCGTCTATTTCTAGGATCTATATATATTATGCACCAATGTTGTCACTTTTAGAATTTTTGCGACTTATCGAATCGAAGCCACTGACCAAAAATTAATGTATCATTAAAAAAAATTCCCACGGGCTCCCGGTCTATTACTGCTCTAGCAATGTTATGAGAAAAAATGATTCAAGTAATTTTAAGTTTTAACAAATTGGTTGTTGAAGAATGTATCAAAAAGAATAAAAAATAAAAAACGTGCTTGTGAAATTTAGTCACTGTAAGATAGTACCACAGCCCTAAAGTGAAGTACGGCTGTGATAGTACTATAGTACTTTTGTTCACTTTTGTAATCGCTCAGCTTCCCGACACGCGAAGACTCAAAACCGACGAGTGTGACAAGGAATAAGCCGGCTTTCACGCGCGTGAAAAAAGTGCTAGTGTGGCCTATTATTTTTATAATGACTGGAATTCAGGCTGTGTGAACAAAACGCAGCTTGAAATTCCGCTAATGTGACCGTAGCATTATATACTGTTTTCAATGTCAATGCGATTCAGTAAGTTAAGCCATACTCCAGACTGTTTTTAAGCAATAATTTTATTAATTGTTACTGTGATGCGTTAATTATTAGTTAAGATAGTTGTGGTCTTTGATTAAGTAGCCAAAATCGCTACAATAAGTACACATAATTGATATTTATAGGCAAAAATGAACTAACTTTTTAGTTCATTAAAAGTTAGGAAAATTTACTTATTACATCAGAACATCGCAACGAGATTATAAACATCAATAATAAGAATAACATTAAAACAAAAAAAAAACAAATTAATACATATTATTAAACACAAAACTGAAAACATTAAAACATTAAAACAAAAAAAAAAACAAATCAATACATATTATTAAACACAACAACGAAAAACAAATCAATACTTATTATTAAACACATAATTATTATATCTTCAATTAAAAAATAGAAATCAGTTGTAGTCTTCACTGGGCCATGCTTCGTCATCTCAAGTGTCTGCTAGATCTTAGCTAATGTCGCCTTTTCGTCGTATGAAATAAGCTTTGCCCAATCATCTTGGATCAATTTTTCAGTGTGCTTTACGCAAGTAGCCCAAACTTCAGGTGTCAGTCTACTTAGAGCATCGTTCCATACTTTTTTGACTGCTATATCTTCACGTCCATTTTCTCCAATGTGACAATCATAGTATTGTTTGCAAATTTCCCAAACCAACTCTATCGGATTATACTGGCAGTGATATGGAGATAGCCGTAATACCTCCCATGTCCTTGCAGTTTTTCATCTATAACGTACTTGACGTTTTGTGGCTTGTTCAAATGACAAAGACTTAAAGGAGCCTTTTTAAAAATAAATATTTTTTGCTTGTAACCATTCCTGTAACTGAGCTTTTGTCCAAGACACTTGAGGCAACTTTTCTACCAGAGAGCTATGGTATGAAGCATTATCCATTATAATTAACGACGGCTCCTCCAGCATTGGTATAATCTTTTCACACACCCATTTTTTAAACGTTTCCTTAGTCATCGAATCATGGTAGTCTGTACTCTTCGATTTAGTGGAAAATAAAATTCCAGCATCTTCAACAAACCCATTACTCGTTCCAGCATGTAAAACAATAAAGCGTTTTCCAGTATTTTCGTGGCCTTTTCGGATACTCTTTAGATTATCATCTTGCCATGTACGTTTATATGAACCTTTCAAATATATCCATGTTTCGTCTAAAAAACAAACTGAAGTGGGCTTGGATTTAAATAATTTTTCATATAGTGCCTCAAGAAGTATAACCGTTTGGAAACAATATTCGGCTTTTCGCAAAGGACCATTATACAATTTTGAAGTTTGTACGAAAATCCACAGTGTTTTTATAGGCGCCACAAACTTGTGTTAGAAGCGTTGTATATTTGCTTATTTTTTAGATCTTTATTAAGCAATGGAATTGTAACGTGTTGTCCTTTTATTTTTATATCATACCTATACAGTGTTTCTAATTGCTCCTTTTACTGCATCTCCGACGTCTTCAGTTTTTATTTTTGGAACAGTATGTGATACTCCGGGTGTAATAACATCGTTAACAGATTTTTTATTATGTTCACATTTTATTCGCGTAACACTACGAAGACTAATTTTTAAAGCGTCCGCAACTCGCTGATAAACTTGTGTTACCGGTAGTAAAGGTCCATCGTTTTCTTTCTCCTTCTTAAAGTACTCTAACAAATTGAGAACAAATTGTCTATTTTCTCCAGAAATAGTATTTCCAGGGATTTTCGT
Organism: Altica lythri; assembly: GCA_964028335.1. NCBI lineage: Eukaryota > Metazoa > Arthropoda > Insecta > Coleoptera > Chrysomelidae > Altica > Altica lythri. The sequence continues at coordinate 65,087,548 of OZ034802.1, forward strand.
GATTGCACTAAATTAAACTTTTTAAACTGTTAGTGTGGTTTGACATCTACATAAATATGACATAATAATAATTATTAAATTTAATCCCTTAACAACGAGCCGTACATGACGGTTACTAGGAATGTAAATTAAGTAAAGACTTCCGTATTGAATATTTTTTATCTACCGGTGAAAATAGATGCAGTTACATATGTGCTAAATAAAAAAACAAACGTTCTCATTTAAAATTTTAACTTGCATGTATCTGAGAGAGATGTAACTCTAAATTTACTTCGAGTGTCATTTCTGTGATCGGCCAAAATTGGTGAAATGGACTATACAAACAATAAAAACAATAAGTGCTTGGCGAGGTACCTACTCAACAGGTGAGTTTTTTTTTTAATTTTTAAATCCTCAAACAGCTTTTTTAAGACCAAAAAACATCGTGTGCGTTGCCACCCAAAAAATATTTTCCTCCGGCACTGCCACTGCCCAAAATGTGTTTTTTTTTTTTAGAGAAAGCAACAGAAGCCCGATCCTTTAATATCCAATCCTATCTTTTTGTATCTCACGATGTTTCGATAGATCTACCGATTTAGAAAGTAATCTACCGATATACCATTATAATTTTCTTTCATAATTATTTAAGTTTTTTGTAAATTAATTTAAACTTACCTGTTTTTATTAACTTAACACTTTTTTTTAATTTGACGACATTCTTTTAAATCTACCGATTTTTACTTTTTTTTTAAATCAATTTACTGATTTCAGAAATTTTAGGTTGCCAACGCCGCTGGTGAGCGACAACCATGCAGACCGAAATGCGGATAGAGAGCATCGTAGGCATGTAGCCAGTTTTAGTGAGAGTGATCCTACTTTTCCTATCTATATACAGTGCCTGAGGTTAAGAGGTTAAAAATAATACTGTTTTGAAAAAATTTATAAAAGCATAGATTAAAAACAAAGTATTTATTCATTAAAATGATTACATATTGTAAAGTTTTATTTTAACCTATCCAATTAATCAACACGATTTAATTCAAATTTAACTTTAGAATGTGCTTCACTTGCAATTTGTTTTAACTGCATAGTCATTAACGGTCCAGTTTCAAGAACTAAACTGTGAAAATGTCCATCAGGGATCTGTAAAAGTTCGTGTGGATGTCCCATTTCCACCAGGTTCCCAAAACTCATCACTAATACTTTATCTGAATCCATAATGGTATTTAGCCTATGAGCAATTGTTAACACTGTGCAATCTTTAAACCTTTTGCGGATTGTAGATTGAATAAATGAATCCGTTCTAAAAAAATTCAAAATTTATCTTAGTTACAAATCGAAACTGAATCGATTCTCTTAAGGAACTAGCTTATCTGAATCAGGATGATGTCGCGACACTGTTTAGATTAACATAAACTATAAAGTATTATTCGTTCCAAGTTTGTGCAAGAATGAGTGTTTAACGACGGCTAGTTAAGACTTCTATTGTATTATATTACCCGGTTTTGATCTTTACAGGTTTCATATTCTTATGGATTTACAAATTCTAGTATTCTTCGAGTATTGTTGTCGACTAAAACTTTTGAAAAATTTCTGTTATTTGCGATTGCTATGTGGTTAATACCAGAAACTGAAAATCAGGATAATAATTTGTTGGATGCTAGTGATAATGATCTAATAGTGGAAGTTGATGAGAGTGTCGAAAGAGGTGAAAGAAAGTAGTCCTTTATTGGGTTTACAAGAAAATACAATTCAGTAAAACATTTGAAAAGAATAGTCGGACCTGCTGTTATAATTAAGATCCTATTACGGTCCTGAGTTTTAAAGTGTCGGTTTAGGTAGTTGTTATGATTAGTCAGTCCGTGCGAACTTGGAACGAATAATATATATAAATTTCGAAAATCTCATGAGAGATACGACAAAAATAATAAGTTTATTAACATTAACTACGTTTCTTTTGTGCTTATATAAAAGGAAATTCCAATCAACTAAAAAACACTGGCTAAGTCTAAGATATCAGAATCAGCAAAATGTCCAATCATTCGTGAGATTTAAATACTGTGGTATTTTGATTACTTCTTAAATAAATAAACAAGAATTTAATTTAAAACGATTCTATAAAAAAAGTTAGTTTCAGTTATTGTATATTATAAATCTTAACTTGAACAAGAAGTCAATTAAAAACGATTCTGTTAAAAGAGTATAATTCATTCACTTCTTATTTCAATCTCAGTAGACTATGCATTTTATTTCTTGGATTGGCACTTCAATTTGTTGGGTTGGTACCTACTGTCGAAATATTGACAGCACATTGTCAAAGGTAAAATTGTTGAAGATTCAATAACGAAATATTTGATGCTTTCTTAGATTCAATATACAATGCCAAAAAAAATAAGTACTGAAATTCACAACAGCATCGTTAGATGTTATGGTATGTTTAGGAAACAAGCTAACAGCTGTGAGAGTGTTTATTTAAATCAAAAGGCCGAGGTTTTTCAAGTAAGTACGATTTTATGTGTATTTCTTTTAAATCAATGCTAGTCGCTAACATAAACTTATATATTTTGCATTAGATTATTTGAGAGAGGTTTTTGTAATGAATTTATAAATATGTATCACTTTTTTAAATAAAATTTATATTATTAAAAGAACAGAATCATAACCTTTTTTGACAGATATCATAATAAATTATATACAATGTTGTCAGATTTCAAATTTCGAAATTATACATTTTTGTAACTATAATTTAATTCAAAATTTTGTTAAATATTTTTAAATCTCTTAACTACTGTTGTGTAACTGAGGTATATTTTTTGAATCTAATTAATATGACAAACATTCTAAATGCTTAATTTTTTTAGATCAGTGTATCGAAAATACGGAAGATTATTAAAGAAGGATTGAAAAATAATGAGAAAGTCGCAGATAAAGGATGTAAAACTGATACATTTAAGAAGTTTATTTTAAAAAAAGACTTACAGCGACAGATTTGGATGTACCATGCTAAAACTGAACATGTTACTTTAGACAAACTTTTGACTAATGCTAAACAAAATTTTGATTTTAAAGGGGGACGTACGACACTATACAAACTTATAAAATTAATGGGATACAAATTTAAAAAAGTAAATGGACGACATATTTTATGTGAACAACGACACGTTAAAATTAGAAAGATCGCTTTCATTCGGAAATATAAACAACTAAAAAGTCTTGCTGAGAGAGTTAGATTCGTGTACCTAGATGAAACATGGATCTATCAAAATGGTAGTTCAGTGCGTCAGTGGGTGCACGATTCTGACCTAAAAAGTAATCCAGCTCGTGTAAAGTCCGAAGGAAAGCGATTTACTATTTTACACGCAGGGACTGATACTGGATTTTTGGAAGGATGTGACTTGTTACTAGACTCTTCGAATACAGACCTTGACTATCACAAAAGTATGAATGGTGACCTTTTTAAAAACTGGGTTGTTAATCAACTCATTCCTGCTCTATCTGTATTTCAAGAAAAATGTGTGGTGGTCATGGACAACGCGCCATACCATTCAGTTCAAATTAACAAACCACCCTCTTTTTCAGCGAAAAAAGCAATGATGCAGGAATGGTTGATTAACAATAACATTAGGTTTGACACAAAAATGACAAAGAAACAACTGTACTCTATAATCTTACCTTATAAAACTGACGAAAAGACATATGTAGTGGATGAAATTTTAAAACAACGAGGACATGAAGTACTTCGACTACCACCATACCATTATCACTACAATCCAATAGAACTAGCATGGGGGTTTACTAAGACATATTATAACAAACATATTACATCTACTTATCTTGACCAGGAAAGAGTTAAAAAAACTTGGACAGAAGCATTGACTAAATGTACACCAGACATGTGGCAAAATTTTTGTAGACATACAGACGAACTTATTTTGGCAGATTGGACTACTTACATGGGAAACTGCTCACATGACAATATTCCTCCTTTAATTATTTCATTGGAGGAATCAGATTCTGACGATTCCGATTTTGGATTTGATAGTGACTCTGATTCTTCCAGTGAAATAATGGAAGAGGATTGATCATACAAATACACCGACAACATTTACATGTTACATCTAAATCTGCATCTGTATTTGTTTTTATTTGCTTTTATGTAATTTATTAAAATATTTTTTTCATTGTATCGGTTTGAAATGTCTAACAAATCTTAATTTTTCTGAAAAATTTCTGTTATAAAGAACATTATTAAAACATCAGCATATTTAAGTCAAATGCGACACCACCTGGGGCGGACCAGGAAAATCAAATTTTTACTGGAGTATAGTTTCCTCAATTAACCCATTGGATGTGAAATTTTATTATCCTACAGCCACTAATACAATAATGTTACACTACGATGCCATTTGGATGTAAAATAGAAGACTTTAAAAAAGATGGATACCTATAGACTTTGAGTACTGTGTTTTTATGTTAAACTCAAAACTGATGAAATAATTTTTTTTACCACTGCTTGAATAATTTAAAAGTTTTATTATACATTTGTAAAAAGGATCTTTTACTATTGCTTGAGTAATTTAAAAGTTGTATTAAACGTTTTTATTAATATATGTATATGTGCTACATTTTGAATTTTACTTATATTATTTATTTGTAATAAAATGTAAATATAAAAGTATATTTTTCTACAAGCATGCGTAAAACAACACTTTTCCGCACGCATTTTAATTCAGAAAATATCTCTTTCTCTTTTTTTATTAAATGAATATGTCCTTCAATAACCTTTTGGAAAATTATTGTATTATTACTTTTATGTTGTTGTACCTACTACATACAAATAGTAAAAAAAAGATTATTTTGCATAAAAATAGAGATTTTTAAAATGTTTGTTCTTAAAAAAATCATAATTTATTAAAACACCTCTGTAAACGTTACTCAAAGCAACAACAAACTTTAATTGTCACAAATTAAAATTTTGTTACATTGTTAGGAGTTGAAAATAAAATTTAAAAAATGAATAAAGTATCTTTTTTATGCTTTTAGGAAAAATATTGATCCTAACTCTTGCGGGAAAGTATAACTTTCCGCACTTGATAGGATAATAACTATTTTCGTTCTAGATCAATAATATAATATGATAATTGACTATAAACAGGGATCTGTTCTGTGCAAAGTAATGTGTTATTTTGAATATCAGTCAAAATTCATGTGAATTTAAATAGACCATTCTTGGATATTAATAGTACCTACTTGCAGCGAAAACTGACGTATCTACTTTAGTACCTATTCAATTTAATATTAAATACATTGACTTATTTTCGGCAAGTTTTAAATTTGGTTTGCAGATTTAATTACTTAAGATATTTGTAATGAATACACATATTTTTATTGAAGACGTGACAACATCGTATTTACAATTAATAGGACCACAGAACAATATGAACAGACGTGTATTATACTGGGCGAATTTCATGTAACTAACAGAGCCTACTGAGATGGAAATAAAAAGTGAAGGGCTTATATGTTTGAGTTATAGTATAGGTGGTCTGTCGCAAAGTAAACAGGACTTAAGAAATTCCGATACTATACCCGAGACGCTCAAAAGATGGAATTCAAGGACGCGTGATCAGTGACTGGCTGACGTAATCCTACTATGCTACGCCTTCCAAACTGAAATAACGAAGAACAGTTTACACTGTACTCATACCAGAGATAATATAAACTGTAAGCATCGAGGGTGGGTACTTTTTTGTTGAGTGGTGTAAATCGGACTTGTGACGTTGGTTGGGGAGAGTAATATTCAAACAGTGCGTGCCGTTCACGTGATCATTCCATCTTTTGGACAGCTGGAGTATAGTAGCGTTTCATTGATGTTCTGTCAAAATTTCATGACAATCGAACCACTTCACGCCTAGTTATCACGCTCAAAGTGACAGTACGTTTTCAAATCGGTCGAACCATGGAGACTAGACAAGGAGTACGAACTCCATGTATGCAAATAGGGCTAGCAAAATAAGAGGGCGCTGGTGTTCCATTTGTACCAAAATGGCGACCAATGAGGACGTAGTTTGAAATAAAATAAATAATTTTTAATTATTTCATTATTAATTTATTTACACAATGAAAAAATAGTTGGATCTTTCAGATATAAATAATAAAAACCAATTTAATAATTCACGATTATTTAATTGTCTATATTCATACCGGTACAAAAGGAAAACTAGCGCCGCAAGTGGTGAAAAAAGTAAACCTAATATGTACGATACCGTGGACAGATTTTGGCAATTCCCCCGGTCGAGTGCGTACTCCTTGTCTAGTCTCCATGGGTCGAACAATGAGCATCGAACAAGTTCTGTTTTAAACATGGCAAAACATTAACCGAAAAGCATCGATTGTTGAAACAAGTTTACACGGTTCAAAGAGGGTCGTGAGTCGCTGGAAGACGAAATTTTCCGACAGAAGCTGTCGGAGAAGTCTGTCTGTTTATTAAAAATAAGCCAGCTAAAGTCATTATTGAAATACATGCAAATGCGTTTAATTATTTTCAAAGATTTGATCCATTGCATTTTGACCAGAAATTTCGACATGAGAAAGGTATATTCACGGTTTGTTCCACACAAGCTCACGGATGACCAAAAAATGCTTCGATTTAACATTCGAGATACATCATTAAAGAGGCCAGGAAAGATAACAACTCTCTGAAAACATTGTGACTGGTGACGAAACGTAGTGTTTTCAATACGATCCCGAAACCAAGCGTCTGCATGGAAGCACCCAAGCGAGCCACATCCGAAAAATCGCTGTGAAAGTGAAAAGTGAAGACAATGTTGATTTGTTTCTACGATTCGAAGTGAAATATTCACAAAGAATTTGTACCAGCGGGCCAATGCTTTGTATTATCTTGGTGTTATCAGACGTTTGCTCTCGCGTATTCTTCGTGTTCGGCCAGAATATCGCGATTAGGAAAGCTGACGTTTGTTGTAAGATAATGCACCATCACATCGATCGACACTTCTGTCCATTATTTTTGAATTTTAACCATAAACCACTTTCCATATTCTCCAGATATGGCACCGTGCGACTTTTTTTCTGTTCGATAAGCCGATGTAGAGGCCATCCAAAAAGGCGTTGACGGCCATTTGAAGAAAATCCCTGTCACTGAGCTAAAAACCTCATTTGAAACACTTGTGGACCGTGCAAATCGCTGTATTAACTCTTAAGGAGACTATATTAAATAAAATAAATTCCATTTGCCAAAAAAAAAAATTTTAATTTTTTTGTCCTCTGTACTTTGCGACACACCTCATATTTTAAATCTTAACTTGATCCTGACGATGCTTATGAAACGAGATTTTAATAACGAATTCTTGCAACTCTATTGTTTTAATGTAATAAATAAAAATCTTACCGAGGATCGACATTGGCGGTGGCTTCATCTAAAACTAGAATTTTGTTATTCCTTAAGGCTGCTCGAGCTAAGCAGATTAATTGTCTTTGTCCCAAACTAAAATTACCACCTCCTTCTGAAACTTTAAAATCTAAAGACTCTATGGAATTTTTTAATTCCACCTGTAAAATAAACAATTTTATTGCAATTATTAAAAAATACAGGTTTATATTAAAAAATTGTTGCATTTTTTTTATAGTTTATACTATTTGACTAACTTATTGTTTTTGTTTTTATTTTATGTAGCTATGAATGATTGATTGTAATATATAATGTAATTTAATGTCACTGTCAATAAAAGCGTCTGAAAAAATATAAAATTGTTCTTCGACACGGATATTATTAAACTTATTTACAGGTTTGTATCCTAGAACATTGGTCCTTGAGCCTATTCAGAACTAAAATATGGAAACGACTTCACTGCCGCAACTGAGACGCAGCACTCGCCTGAACCAAAAAATGCAAAGAGTGCAATCTGTGAAAGATTCCCAGGTGATAACGAATAGAATAGAAGTCCCAAGTACGGGTGCCCTTCAGGAAACTACGAACACGACAGATGTTCAGCCTAAGAGTACTTTAAAGTCGACAAAGGGGATGGATATTCAACCTAAGGAAGAGAACACGAAAACGGTTCACATGAACATTAATTCAAGAGACAGTAAGACATCTTGTGGAAAAACCAGCAAGAGTAAGAGTAGTCAAGCATCTAAAATTAGAATAGCCGAAATTCAAAATGCTATAAAGAAGAAACGTTTAGAACAGGAAGAACTACAGAAGAAAAAAGAAATTTTAGATTTAGAACTAGCTTTACAGACGGAGCAATTGGAGTTTGATGAGTCATCTGAGTCGAGTTCGGTACATGAGTCACTTAATTCGTTTCAACCTAATGTGGAAAAATGGGTAGAGGGTAAGAATCCTTGGAAAGATGAGGTAGCAAAACAGGTTTGTCAAAATGAAATGACTCTTCCTCAAATTTCTAATTTTCTTACAAGACAGTCATTACCAAAGGATTTACCATTTTTTGATGGTAATCCAATGGATTGGCCACATTTTATAAATCAATATAAAAGCTCTAATTTGCTATGTAAATTTTCAAATGAAGAAAATCAGTTTCGTTTGCAAAAGTGCCTTAAAGGTAATGCTAAAAAAATAGTTCAATATCTTCTTATGATTCCTGAAAATGTTGAAAAGGCTATTAAATTATTAGAATCACGATTTGGCCGACCTGAACAAATTATATTTATACTGTTAGATAAAATTAAAAAGTTTCCTTCATTAAAAGAAGAGAAACTTGAAAGTTTTATAGAATTTTCTGATGAAATAAAAAATTTTGTTGCAACTTTAGAGTCTTTACATGAGGAAGATCATTTGCGAAATCCTATTCTAGTTTCTGACATAATAAATAAATTGCCATTGTCATATAAACTCTCTTGGATAGATCATATTTCAAAAATTGCTACACCAAAGCCCAAATTAGTCGAGTTAGCGCTGTGGTTAGACGACAAAGCTAATATTATGTCACAATTACATTTTCCTACAGTTTCAGACAATACTCAAAATTACTCTAAGTCTAAGTATTCTAAGAAAGCCATTACCATGACAACAAAAACAACAACTTCCAAATGTTTTTGTTGCAATGACCAGATCCATCATGTCTCTTGTTGTGATAAATTTAAATCTCTTTCTACTAACGAGCGATGGTCATTAGTAACTTCAAAAAAGGTATGTTTTTCATGTCTCTCACCTTTTCATAACTTAAAAACTTGCAAGAAAAGGAAAATATGTGGAACAGATGGATGCTCCAGGCCACAACATGAATTATTGCATAATCATGTTAATAACGACAACTTGACCATTCCATCTACTTCCAATTCACCTGTCTCTGAGACAATAACAGGTACCACTTGCCACATATTGACAAACAAATGTGTTCTATTAAAAATTTTACCAGTTTGTATTTCCTATGGTGGAAAAAAGGTACAAACGTATGCACTACTCGATGATGGATCTACTATTAGTCTACAATGGACTACTGAAGATAATGTACTCCATCAAACTGATTCTAGAGTAGTAAGTTTTACTATTACTGGAATAAATAAAAATTCTAGTTTTCAGTTAAGGCATGTTAAAACGACTTCACTTTCTTTGCCTTATCAGACGATAAATGTTGACAAAATGAAAGCTAGGTATCCTTTTATTAACAATAAAATAATTTCAATGAAAGACGCACAACCTACTATTATAATAGGACAAGACAATTGGCCTCTTTTAGTTACTCGACAACTAATTACAGGTCCTTGGGGCGGTCCTGCTGTTAGTAAGACACTACTTGGTTGGGTTATGCACGGTAATATAGAAGACATTCCAAATTCCACTAGAAACGACGTTCTTTTTCATATTCAGAATATTGACAGAAGTAAAGACGACTTGGATCTTCTAAATAATCTGGTTAAGGAACAGTGGAGATTGGAATATATTCCCAGCAAAACTGACAATCTTTCACCTCAGGATAGACGAGCTCAAAAGATATTAGATAGTACAATGATAAGGAAGGACGGCAGGTATGAAACTGGTCTTTTATGGAAAGATGATATTTTTACAATGCCAGAAAGTAAAAGTAATGCTTTTAAAAGACTCTGTTGTACCGAAAGAAAAATGGATAAGAATAAAAATTATGCTGAAATGTACTGTGAAAAATTTGAAGACTTTATTAATAAAGGTTATGTTAAAAAACTGACCAAAGAAGAAGCGGAAATTACCTCTAATAAAACTTGGTATTTACCACATTTTGGTATTATAAATCCCAAAAAACAAAAATTGAGAATTGTCTTTGATGCCTCAGCAATCAGTAATGGGGTAAGCCTGAATGATTTTCTATTGAGTGGCCCAGACTTATATAATTCTTTAACAGACATACTATGGAATTTTAGGATAAAGAAATATGCATTTACAGCTGACATAAAAGAAATGTTTTTGCAAGTCCAAATCAGAAAAGAAGATCGACAAGCTCAAAGACTATTATGGAGAAACAAAGACAGAAACAGAGAACCAGACATATATGAAATATGCGTTGTATTCTTTGGATCTACATGCGGGCCTTGTTTAGCGCAAGAAGCTAAAAACCGTAATGCAAGGGAATTTGAAAATACACTTCCAAAAGCTTCACATGATATAATTAATTATCATTACATGGACGATTATTTAGGAGGTGCAGATACGGTAACTGAGGCAATCCAACTGATAAAAGATGTAATTTATGTCCACAAAAATGCAAATTTTACTATTTGCAATTGGATAACTAATGCCGAAGACATTCTGAAGAGCATCAGTCCTGAATTAAGAGCAGAGGTAAATAAAACCTTTACCAATGCTGACGAGTTGTCTACAGAAAGGATATTAGGAGTATTTTGGAGTCCATCCGAAGATATTTTTAAATTTGAAACTAAATTTCATAACATTAATTTAGATTTACTTGACAATCATAGACGACCTTCAAAAAGGGAAGTTTTAAAGATTGTTATGTCGATTTTTGATCCTCTAGGGTTTGTAGCTAACATTTTGATCCAAGGTAAAGTACTTTTGCAGGACATATGGAGAAGTAAAATTGGATGGGATGACGAAATAAGTGAGATTATGAATGAAAACTGGATAAATTGGCTGAAAGATCTAAAAGGCATTTATGAATTCAAAATTCCCCGGCAGTACTTTGCTTTGGATAGAAATGAGAGTCAAATTCAACTTCATGTTTTTGTTGACGCCTCTGAGAAATGTTACGCTACAGTTGCGTATTTGAGAATTCAACGAGAACATGAGGTAGAAGTAGCATTTGTGTCTGCCAAGACTCGAGTATCTCCTTTAAAACCGTTATCTATTCCTAGACTGGAATTACAAGGAGCTCTCTTAGGAGCACAATTAGGAAATTATCTTAAACGATCTTTAAATTTAAAAATCTCAGAAATATTCTATTGGACTGATTCTAAAACAGTTCTCTATTGGATAAGATCGGAAGCGCGTCGATTTAAAATGTTTGTTGCCCATAGGTTGGGAGAAATTCAGGAATTAACCAATGTCTCAGATTGGAGATATGTAAAATCAGCTGATAATGTTGCGGATGAAGCAACAAAACGAAAACCATCCAGTAGTAGTAAGTGGTTACAAGGTCCTAGCTTTCTTTTGAATCATCAAAGTTCTTGGCCTAAAGAATCTGCTGGTACTGTCAATATTGATCCTGAGATACTGGAAAGCAGACAAAGTGAATTTGTATGTATTTTGACTTTTAAAGAAAATGTTTTAATCCCGGATGTTAATAGATTTTCAAAATGGCAACGACTTGAAAGAACAACTGCATATGTTTTAAGGTTTCTGAATAAAATAAAAAGTCAAAGTAAAAATATTGAGCTCGAAAATGATGAAAATCTTACAAGTGAACTTTCTGTAGATGAACTTCAATAGGCTGAAAATATGCTGTTTAAAAAAGTTCAACAAGACGCATTTTCGACTGAAATCGCATTGCTTAAGGAACAGAAACCTCTAAATTTTAAAAGTAGATTATATTCATTATCTTGTGTTTATTCCGACGAAGACGGTCTCATTAGAGTGGGAGGAAGGTTAGACAACTCTTCCGAGCTCAGCTTAGACTCCAGAAGACCCATTATTTTAGATCCTAAGAATAGAATCACAAAACTTTTAATTCAAAGATATCATGAAGAAGTTTATCACCACGGACAAGAAACTGTAATTAATAATCTTCGACAGAAATTTTGGATTTTACGGATTAGACAATCTGTAAGAAGCATTTGGAATAGTTGTCAATGGTGTAAAAATAGACGAGCTTCACCGATTATACCTCAAATGGGACAATTGCCACCTTGCCGTATTGAACCAACCATACGTCCTTTTATTAAAACAGGAGTAGATTTCTTCGGACCTTTTGAAGTTCCAGTTAAAAGAAGTTTGGAAAAGAGATACGGAGTAATTTTTACCTGTATGGTTACCCGTGCGGTTCATTTAGAAATCGCACATGACTTATCTGCAAGTTCTTTCATTAACGTTCTTCGACAAATGGGTTGTAGACGGGGATTTCCAGTAGAATTGTTTTGTGATTGTGGTAGTAATTTTAAGGGAGCCGACAAAGAATTATCAGCAAATTTTTTGACTTTACTTCAAGGTGAAGACATTAAAAACTACCTTTCTGTTAAACGTATTAAATTTGTTTTTAACACTCCATTAGCACCAAACATGGGAGGTTGTTGGGAGAGACTTGTTCAAAGTACTAAAAAAATATTAAAAGAAATGTTAAAAGAAAAACACCCACCCGAACATATTCTTAGAACCTTTTTTGCGGAAATCGAAAATATTTTGAATTCGCGACCACTGACTCATGTATCTTTCGATTCGTTTGACTCAGAAAGCTTGACTCCGAACCATTTTTTGATTGGGCCTGACTATGCCGCACTTCCATGCACCGAATCATGTAAAACCGACTTAAATCTGATGTACCACTGGAGAGCCACTCAAAGATTGGCAGACTTGTTTTGGTCCAGATGGACGAAAGAATATTTACCAACTTTAATAAAGCGTTCCAAATGGCAACAAAACCAAAGAAGTATTCAACTTGGAGATGTTGTTATTATGGTAGATCATCATGGTCCACGTAATAATTGGCAGAAGGCAATAGTTGTACGTCTTTATCCTGCCAAAGACAAAATAACCCGGATTGTCGACGTTAGGAACAGTGCTGGAACAATATTCCGAAGAGCTGTTTCCAAACTTATAGTGTTGGATGTTAAAAACTCTTTATAGTTTTGGCTAAAACCCAAAACTAAGGGAGAGAATGTTGCATTTTTTTTATAGTTTATACTATTTGACTAACTTATTGTTTTTGTTTTTATTTTATGTAGCTATGAATGATTGATTGTAATATATAATGTAATTTAATGTCACTGTCAATAAAAGCGTCTGAAATAGTATATTGTAATACAAGTGTTACAATGACAGAGGTTTCGTAGTACGAGTTTAGTTTGTGAAACGAACCGCGAAGCGGTGAGTTTCGCAAAGAACGAGTAAGGTACTTACGCCTAATAAGGCCCAGTTCTTAAGATGGCCCACTTTCAATATTTTGTACGTCCAAAAGTTCAAATGAATTTAAATTTTGCGCCCATGTTCGGTTAGTGCCATAGACAAAATTGCAACTTCATAAATAAGGAAGACAGTCGTCATTTTCGCAGTGGTTGCCAGTTTTTTAGTGTCGTTGCATAGGGGCTGGCGATTTATAACCTTCTAATTTAAACCTTTTTAGTATTTTCTTAAGAAAACAAGAAGTTTTCATGTTTTTTTTAAATGCAGCGTTACTTGGGTTTATGGGCACTTGACTCAACGTAAGAGTTGTTTATATTATTTGTTAATTTTCATTTAAAAATAGTAGTTCCTGTGGCGGGGTAAATTACCCTATAAAGGCCCATCACATCCTATGATGGCTCGGGCCAGTCGAAGATATGAGACAATTCAGATGTTTTTGAAAAAAATATTTGGTCTTTAAATAAACATGTTTTTTCCAAAAGAATAACGCCACAACATTGTTATTTGTTGAGTCTATTAGAGGTTTTTGTTTAGTAGGTAAATTAAATTTTTCTAAGTCTAAGATGGCCCACCGTCCAATTTGTGACCAAAAAAAACTTTTGTATCAGACTGATTACCTAAGAATATCATATAATATTAGGTCAAGTTTTACATAAATACTTATTTTTGATTTGATAGGGTTTATTGATTACATAATTAATATCGGGCTATGATAGGTGCCTATGTTCCTAAAAAAGCCCACTTTAGAGGTTTTAAAAAACAATTATTATCTTAACGAATTGTTTCCAAACATGTTGATTTGTATGATTACTTTATTCACAAATAAACGAACTATGTTGTGATAAAGGCAGTTTTCACAAATTTATATTTCTTTTCCAGCTATTAAAATTTAGCAAAAAGTGGGCCTTACAGGGCGCATGTACCTTACTACAAACCGTCATTGTAACTCGAGTGTTACATACTATTTTTTATAATGAACTTTTAAAAGTATAAAAAATATATAAAATGAGAGTTTTTGGAAATATTTATTTATGTTGGCAATCTTGACACTTTTGACACTTGTCAGTTTTAATGATTTTAAATTTGAATGTTTGTCAAATTTGTATAAAATATTCCGAATTTAGCAAATAACGCTGATAATGCAGTTAATAATTTAGTACAACATACTTTTTGATTTACTACCTGAACTCTTTCGTTGACAATCAGTGCAGTGCAACCAATTGTGTACAACAAAAAGTAACCAAAAACAGTGTTACAATGAATCTACTGTTTTTAGTGTTGAAATAGAAACTTTGTGAACGTGAATTATAAAAAAATATAAAATTGTTCTTCGACACGGATATTATTAAACTTATTTACAGGTTTGTATCCTAGAACAAAAATTATTGAACCATTATCAATAATTGTTAAAAATAACGTCTTTGAAGATAACATAAAGAATAATTGCATTAGTATAAAATAATAGAAAACACATTGTTCAATTGGTAAGGGGGCGCAGTAAATTAAAAAACAAAATATTGAATTAAAAACTTGTTTTAAGCCTAAAAAGTTTTAAATACTTTTAGAATGAAAGAACTAATGGCTGACATGCGCTTGCTTTTTGGAACACAATCTCTGTAAGTTGGATCCAACCAAAAACATAAATGTAAAAAAGGAGAGCCAAGTTCAATACAAAAATTATGCTTGGCTGTGGGCTTCGCCGCAAAAAGAATGGATGGTAATAGCGTAAGTCAAGCAAATAGGGAACTGTTCCCGGTGAACATATACATTATTTAGTATCTGAAACTTAGTCTTGACACGTTCTAGTTCATAAGTTAAATAAATTATTGAATTTGATAGTAATTTTACGTGCACTATTGTTTCTATCGACATCCCAGTTTTTTTTCTCTATAACTCCAATAGAGCCGTGCACAAGCCCTTTACTAACATGTATATTCCTACGCAACATAACTCGCGCACCCAATTTGATCGTGATAACGTCTTCTAATCCAGCGTTTAATGATGAATTATCCTCGTTCTTTTTCAGCACTTCCTTTGCTCGCTTGTTTAAATATCGTGGACAGTCTATTTCATCCATTGAATTCAATTTAATTTGCGCGCCGCCGACGACACACCGTTTGTTTAGCGCGTATTTAAGTTTTTTGTATGGGGACACCACTTATTTTTTCAGTTAACTTTATTTTTATATTTCTGTTATAAGTATAGCAAATATAGCAATATAAATACATACATATATTGGGATAGTTTCAAATATCTGCTTGTAACGGTTCCAACGCTACAATTAAAAAAATTGTTTTGTATTGGGACACCCCCTATTTTTTAACTTTTTTTTATTTTTAGACTTTTTCCTACGCTTACATACAATTACCGAGCTGGATTCCAAATTTCACCCTTCTAGGTCATCTGGAAGTAAGTTAGGTTTAGGTACATACTTATGTCAGTCAGTGCTAAAATTTAAGACTTTTTGACCTTCATATCTTTATAACCGTTTGAGCTAGCTTCATGAAATTTGGGCTCCTAGATGTCCTTATGGATATAATTAAACACACGTAGTTTTATGTGTTTACGTTAAAGAGGTTTTGAGTTATAGAAGAGTCAAAAGTGGCACCAAGTGGTTCGTGTAATATTACACTTGGCGCTGGCTAGCCAGTTCCTTTGCTTGAACTTCGCTTGACACGCTACCGCGTGTCTAGATTCCAGATTGGATATGGCGACTCTGATTTTTTTATCTAGTTGATATTTAGATTTTAAGGAAGCAACAGCAAAAAATCATCTTTCACAAAGATATGAAAGAAACAAAATCTGTATCGCTGTGGATTTTATTACTGAGAAGTGATTTGGAAGTTCGATTCAGAAATTTGTTAAAGATTTGGTACTGAAATCCATTTTCAGTGAAGTGCTGGTCGAAACGTCTATTAGTTGTACTTCTTCTTCCAGTGATAGGCAATACTTTGGCTGTACTTTATAGTTGAATAAGTTTGCAAAAGAGTAATTGTTATTTTTTGTTTAGCATGGCTTTCACCAAACAATGTTACTACAGTGTCTTTAATAGCGGGTAAAATAAGTTGCTCTGTTAGTGTTTTTTTACGTTTAGTTACTTTGTAAGCCAGTTTGTATGATGCCAATAAAGCTTTCTCGTTCACTGCGAACGTTTTCTGAAAATTTGACTTCTGTTTTTTAAATGTTTTTCCTCGACAATTTTATGCGGTTTACTGATATATTCCTTGTGCAATAATTCCAGTTGCCTCTTCAATGTATTGAGGTGTAAACTATTAGCCACTAATACTTTTAAGCAAATAACGCATTGCGGTTTTTCTTCTCCATTAGGTTTATGCTGGTAAATCCCAAATTTAGGTATATAGATAGAAAGATATTCATGAGGCAGGCTGTTAGCTTGTATCACTGCGACTTTTACAGATCTATTGTGAACACTTATCATCTATAGAATAGGATTAGACCTCCTTGTCTAGCCCTGCCTTTTTAATGATACTTAAAAAATTGAATAAGCTTCGTTATATTTCGGATTTTAGACTTATATCGGCGTAAATCGGTCGAACTCGGTTGAAGTACAAAGCTTTTCATCGTTTAGTTTTCGTTTGGCTCCGATTAGAAATTTATCCATACTTACAGCGTAGAAAAAATTCAGCGTTAGAGCACTAAACTTGTTTAACTTTAACATTGAAATGCAACAATTGTCTTAAAACAAAAGTCTATACCTGTAAGAGCGCTTCTCTATTTATAGAGGTAGGTACATCTTGCATCAAGACAATTCAGTTACGTTCGACATTCTTCGCGAAACATTATTATTCGCGGTGCCAAGTAGATTTGACTATACCAGCTGGATATGCAGTGTTACCTAGTCTAATTTCAATTTCCCAGGTTGACTATTTAATTCTCTCAATACAACGCGGGGCGCAAAAATTGTTTGAAAAAAAAATGGGAAAAACTATCAGAGTTTGAGATCTAAACTAACATAATTGGTTCATGATCGATTTAGAATTCAAACAGGTACTTTTCTTTGGATTGGTGAATCGTTTTACAAATAAATGCAATATAAAAGACTTTTGACTTTAAAATCAATAATAAAAATACCATACTTGTTCTATAACTTTCCATAACTGTTCATCAGTAAATTCGTTGAATGGGTCCAAATTATATCTTAAAGTAGCTGAAAATAGAACAGGCTCTTGAGGTATTATCGAAATTTTTTTTCTGAGATCAGTTAATCCAAGTTCTTGTGTATCTACACCATCTATATAAATAGAACCTTCTAGTGGAGAAAGATGGAAAAGTGCTGATAACAGAGAAGATTTTCCTGCACCTGTACGTCCCACTATTCCAATCTTAAAGATATTAAATAAATAACTGATTAAGTTAGGATCTATAAGTGCAATTTTACCTTTTGGCCTGGTGAAATAGTAAAATTTAATTTATTTAAGACTGGTGGGTCGTCTGCAACATATTTCATAGAGATATCGATAAATTGTATCATTCCTTGCTTAGGCCATTCTCCTTTTGGATATTTATCTGCAAAATTAAATAATGTACAATATACAATCGGTTTTCGGCAAAAATGCAGAGATCAGCGTAAGGAAGTATACATTTGCTTCAAAGATTTATACAAAAGCTTTTGATTGTGTTAAACATTCGGAGTTAATGACAATTTTGGATAAAAATGGATTGGATGACAACTACATACAAACTCAGTTTCACCTATATAGACACCAAGTAGTATCCGTAAGACTGGAAAGCGGAATAACAAGTGAAACACCCAGTAACCGAGGAGTTACACAAAGATATGTTCTATCGTCCACTTTATTTAATGTCTAATCAGAATCCCTCTTTCAGAAAGCGTATAAGCGCATAAGGGAAACCTCTCTGCAATATAAGATACGCTGAAGACACATCGTTATTAGCTGATAGTGTAGAATACTACTAAAGAGGCTAATTAAAGAAGGCGACGAGCTTGGCCTAAATATAAACACTGCGAAGAGTAAGGTTATGGTCATAAGTCGAAATCCAAATGTACAAGCAAATATAACCATTTACGGAAAACCATTGAACAGGTATCAAGATTCAAATACTTGAGCTGTTGGATAACGGACAATTTAGAGCCAGAAATAAGAACAAGAATAGAGATGGCAAGAGCAACCATCCTCAACTTGCTATGTGATCGTGGCCTCAGAATAGCAACAAGACTCAGATTCGTCAACTGCTATGTGTATCTAGTTTTGTATGGAATTGAGGCTTGGACAATGAATCGCCTTGAGGCTGTTGAAATGTGGATATTTCGACGTATGCCCAGTATGTCCTGGTAGAAAAGAGAGAAAGTTGCTAAAAGCAATTAAGATGAGACAGACCACATATTTAGGACAAATATCTCGGCACCAGAGATACGAGCTGCCAAAACTCATCATGGAAAGAAAAATAGAGAGTCGCAGATGACCTGACCGAAGACCATGTTCGTGGCTGAAGAACATTCTTGGCTGGACAGGACTTGATTTTCATATACTACTGAAAGCAGCAAAGAATCGTACACATTTCGCCGAAATTGTTGCAAACCTCCACGATTGTGACGGCACTTACAGAAGAAAAAAGATAATATACAAGGATAAAACGGTTTTTTATTATAATCTAACGAAAAGTAGATAAAGAATTGAGATGTAAGTTGTTTACCTTTTGGTGTTTGAAATGGTCCTTCTTGCTGAATAGTGGTATACTGAAGAATTCTTTCAACACTCGTTAATTGATTAATAACTTCTGCTGTTTGACGCATTCCATGTTGTAACATACCAGTTAGTATCAAAGCTTGAGATATTGCAAGGCCCACTAAACTACCATCAATTGGGTAATCTAAAACACAAATTCTTCATCCCAAAATTTTATCTAATAATTTCTAGAAATTCAATGTAAGAAATAAATTAACAAAAATAAGGATTTAAAAAAATGTAATTAAAAGGTACATAAAATAATTCCTATTTAAATTTTAATACTTACATTGATATAATATGATAAAACTGAATGTAACAGTTATAGTAAATATTAAACATATCAAATCTAACCACAAACCAAAAGTACTCATACAAGCTATGAGAAAGTACCAAGCCGAAGTATGAACGTCCTAAAACACATATGCCAATAAAAATAAATTAGTACAATTTGCCCAATTTCACTTTAGCTCTGACGTTGAGATGCGCACTGGTTTATGATGAACCAAGGTGGGGAGACGCTTAAACTGTCGTTGGTCTCGAGACAATGTCTTCTGGCTTTGTTGCGATGCTCTCTCTTCTTCATTTGCGCATATCACAGCTAAAGTGAAATTGGCCAGATTGTACATGTTTATTTTTAGGTCAGATATGAAAATACGTGACAAAAAAGTGGGAAAAATAATTTTGTTAACGTATTTACAGGATAATTAGCATAAAATTCAAATTTTCAAAATATTGTTTTTTGCGTTTTGTTCAAAATCTATCACTAAACCAGTACTAGGTAATATAGAATATAGACAATATTATAATGAATTAAATAACACACAAAATGTGCTATTCATTAAAAGAGTAGATCTTTAATTACCTATACTGTATTTATCCGCTAAATACGTTAACAAAGTAATTTTTCCCGTACTTTTTTAACACAGGTTTATTTTTCTATAACTACATAAAGTAGACTGAGTATAGAGTAACAGGTGCTAGCTAAGAAAATGTTTAAAAAAATAAATAGTCCATCAAACTTAAATAATTAAAATTTTATACAAAACCGTACCTGATGATTATCAAACTCTTTTATTAAAGTATCTTGAGTTCCTGAGGCTCTAATTGTAGTTAACCCATGCAGTGTGGAGTTTACATGTGAAAACACTGGAGACTTTGCTATAATTAATAAGATATTACCTAATTATTTGTAATTTTGGATATTAAAATTATGCGATTCTTGTTGTACCAAGACTTGGCAAGCGTCCACAACTGTCAAGACCTACATTTATATGTCAGATTTAAATGCTTCAGTATGCTTCGAACAGGCAAGTTTAGCGATCACTAAAGTCATTTCAACTATTGTGTAAAAGATTTTTTTAACTATTTATCATCAAGATATAGGCTTAAGAAAACTTATTCCAACTAAATATCCTCTTGCTATAACACTACGATTTGAGCATCTGGTCAAAAGTCTTCATTACTTATTAAAAGTAAGGGTTTTCCTAATAATTCAGCAAGTCGACATGGACATATGTCACATTTTTCTTTGTGGTATATATGTCTAGGATTCCATATGCAATGTTCCTTCTGGTAGTATTCCGTCTGACTAATTAATCCGATTTTAAGCTCGAACATAACTCACAAAGAAAACCAGCATTCCACGTCCAGCACTTGCCTTTGTTCAAAGCGCTCTTTAATTTGTAAGCCAAATCTGACACCAAACCAGAATGCTGGTAAGCATTTCGAATTACACGCAAGCCAAGCCAAAAACCCGTATACACCCGCTTGTGCATATAAACGCTTGTTGAGCTTTGGTAAGAGTGTCGAGGTGTTATGGTAGTTTTACACTCTTGGCAAGTCTCCTTAAACATCCACATGCTCCAAGCCTTCACAAACGCTGGAATGCCATTAACACGATTGCGAGTGCGCTAGTAGGTATGTTACGGACAAGCAAATATGGCAGAAGTAGACATCGAAGTTGTTTCATCACTTGCCTTTGGCTTAATGTTAAGCGGCTTAACACACTTTTAAATACAAACAAACGCATAGGAAATGACAAGTTAGAGGTGGATGTTAAAGATCCTTAGAACAGCACAATTCACAAACGTACGGCGTCGAACTTGTGAGCGGCACTAAAGATGACCCAACAAGTAAATAAGTCGCAAGTCGACACTGGCCTGGATCGACAACAACCTATTCCCAACTCACGCAAGCCAATCATCCTCTTTTTACGCTTGTGTTTGTGGAAGCTTGTCGAGACTTGCCAAGCACGTAAAGCTACTATTAGAAGATTTTAAATTGCCAAAATACACCCTACAAATTAAACAATACATTACAATAAATTACTTACTTATTCCTTCTAAGTGTTTCAGAACTTTAGCTGAATCTAAATACCAAGCTCTAAGTTTTAAAAATACAGCCCCCAAAATAACTATAGCTATTATCATATAAACATTTGATAGTGATACATTGATTAAAATACCACACATTACCAAAAAAATCTAAAAACAAAATAAAAATATGAATATATTTAATAATAAATAAAACCATTTGTTTACCGTAATTGAATCCATTAGTACCTTAGGAAGCATCTCATCAATTGCTCCCATGTCTTTGGAGAATCTATTTAACACCCTTCCACTAGGATTGGTGTCAAAGAATCTCATTGGAGCTTTCAATAAATTATGAAATATTTTTGTATGTAAATTAACTGAAGACATCATACACATTTTGAAGAACAAAAATGATCTTCCTATAGTTAATAACACAGCTAAACCAATTATAAATACGTAGAAATATATTGCATAGTTAGTTTTAAGAAGTTTATGTTGCTCGTTATCTATCAAAATATAATCAAAGAGATCATTAATGTTGAATGAATGAGTAACCGTTGTATTTGTAGTATAATAATAATGGCCTGACAAATTCATACTAGCTGATTGATTCAACGAATATATATCTATACTTTCTTCTGGCATTGAATGATATATGGTTGTGTTAGAAGCTTGACGAATTTCTTCCTGTGCTGTCCTTAAATGTTAAAAAGTATTTATAAATATTTTTACTTATTACGAGTGATAATACGAGGGTTATTTTATTAGTTTTGCATATAGATGCTTAGAATGCGCCATAAATAGAACCTTCTGACACAAATCTAACACCAATCTTTTGTTGTTATAAACCAGAGCGATACAACAAATTAGCAAGTCGGTCGAAAAATGGATTTTAGCCGATAACATTTTCGAATAATAATTTTTTACAATTTTCGGAGAGGAGTATCTTGCTGAAATGGTTTCTGTGTTTGGGAATGAAACCCCACACCAATCAACTATTTCTCGCTGGTATTGTGAATTTCAACGTGGTCTCCGCGACGAATTCAGGCTTGGTCCACCCAAAACATCAGTCACACAGCAACACATCGATTTGATTCGTTAGCTACTTAAGAATGACTGCTGTGTAACATACTGGGAGATAGAAGCGTCTTTGGACATTTTAAAGACCTTGATCCAATAGTTCCTACTTAAAGAACTGGGTGTTACGAAGTTGATTTTGCGTTGTATCCTTCATTTGCTCTAAGAAAAGCAAAAAGAAGGCTCAAAAATCGTTGATAGTGTTGTGAGTGGTGATGAATCTTAGATTTACTCTTACGAACCGAGAAATAAACGCCAATAAACGTGTGGGTGTTTCACGATAAGGAAATACTAACAACAGTGACTCGAAGTGTGTCAAAGAAAATGGTCGCAACTTTTGTGTCAAAATCTGGTAATGTGGTAACAATTGCTTTAGAAGATCGAAGAACGGTTACTTTCGAGAAGTTAACGCGAAGCTCTGACAAAGCAACACACAATGGTGTATCATTCTACATCAGGACAATGCAAGTGCTCCCACTCCTCAAAAGACAGTCGAGTTGTTAGACCATCCACCGTATAGCACCGACGTAAATTTGACGTCACGTTCCCAAAGATCAAGAATTCAATTCCTGGGCATCGATTTCAGTTGCCAGAAGAAGCCATCGATGCCATTACAGGTGTCAATAAAGACTGACAATAACTGCTTTAACAATTAGTTTGAACGTATGGGAACGTATGGTGGGACATATTTTGAAAAGCAATAGAGTATCTTAAGTCTATATATTTTTTGTTTTTACGGCTATATGCAAAACTAAAAACACAACCCTCGTAAACACCTTTTAGTTGTCATTATATTACAATCACATAAATAGTTAGGACCACATTGATAATACAGATAACACAAGGTTATTTAGACAATAAAAACAAAAATCATTAAAACTAACGTAGAACGAAGAAATAAGTGAAATAGTTTGAAGATGTGTTCGTTTATCTTAATAGTCAGTTAACAGGAGCTTTATATTCTCTACATCAAATATTCACCATGAAACTTTCAAAAAGTAATTAAAATATGCCTAAGAAACTTACCAGAAGGCTACCCAATAATCTGCACCAGCACACACCAGTTGTGCTAACACCACTATAGTAAATGTTATAATGGTAACAAATAGTTTATTAGGAGCAGTAAGATAATCTTTGAATGGTTTACTGTTTGGATCATTTCCAGTTTCTTCGTTTTGACTGCTACATTCGTCAATAATTTCGGAAACTTCACTCTAAAATATTGTTTAATTGAATTTTACTGAAATTTAAAGTAATAATAAAATTTTACCAAAGCAACGGATTTCATAGAAGCTCGCCTATCAGATTTCTCGTATTTGTTTAGGCTTGACTCGATTTTAGTTGCATGCTCTTCTTCCTCTTCTTCTTCAGCTACCAGAAGTTTCGTAAAATCGATATTTTTTTCCAACAGCTGTTCGAAGGTACCTTGTGCTTCTATTTTACCCTAAAATAAAGTTTATTTAAAAATTTACACAAAACAAACAAAAAGGTATTTACATCGTCAATAACAACAATCCAGTCAGCTCTTTTCAAATATTGAAGCTGATGAGTTACCAAAATTCTGGTCTTTTCTGATAAATATTTTTTTACGCACTCATCAAATAATTGTTTACCAACATGAGTATCAACAGCAGATAGAGGATCGTCTAACAAATAAATATCTGCCTTTCTATAAACAGCTCGTGCTAAATTAATTCTTGCTCTTTGTCCACCACTAAGTGACACTCCTCTTTCGCCTACTATAGTCTGATCTCCTTGTGGAAACTGTTCAAAATCTTGTGTTAGAGCACAAACTCTCACAATTTGTTTATATAAGAATTTGTCATAAGGAAGGCCAAAGAGAATATTATTTCGCACTGTTGATTGAAAAAGCCATGGATTTTGAGAACTGTAGGATACTTTTCCACCAATTTGAATTTGTCCACTAGATGCCACTAGTTCTCCCAGTAACAACTAAAAAAATTCACATATAATAAAGTACTTAGTTATAAAAAATATTTACCTGTAATAACGAACTTTTACCACTACCTACAGGTCCAACTACAGCACACAAAATTCCTGTAGGAACGTGCAAATTAATATTTTTTAACGTTGTACCAGAAGTAATCCAAGAGGCATTCACCGATGTAATCTGTATTCCAGGTTGGTTCTCGTTTATTAAATTAACTTCCTCTTTCTCTTCAAGAAGTAAAAACTCTTGAAGTCTTTTTATTGAGATCAAAGCTTCAGCACCAAGGCTAATAGCCATTGGGTACCAGACAGCCATTGCTAATTGCAAAACGTTATACGCTTGAGCCAGAGAGAATACTGTTTCTGAAGTGATCTTATTGCCTAAAATTATAATTACATCACCAACTGCATATTGGTGGCTAAACCAAAGAGTTGGCTTTACAGATAATAGATAGTAAGCAGTAAAGACTCTAACCCATCCATACATAAGTGTATTTCTTAATGAATTTATCTGCATTATATTCAGGGTAGTAATACAAGGGTTGTCTTGTTAGTTTTGCATATAGTCGCTTAGAAGTTGCCACCAATATAACCTGTAGACACAAATCTAACTTCAATCCTTTGTTAACATAATTTCAGAGTTTCACTGCGTTACAAAAGTCGTATAAATAATGTGAACTTTCGAGATTAGCAAGTCGGTCAAAAAATGGATCTTAGCCGAGAACAATTTCAAGCAATGCTTTTACAATTTCAAGCAATGATTTTTTACTAGTTTGGAGAGGTTTATCCCAACAGCAATGACTTGCTGTAATCGTTTCTGTGTTTAGAAATGAAGCACCACACCATTCAACTATTTCGCACTGGTATTGCGAATTTCAACGTGGTCGCTCCAGTCTTAGTGATAAATCCGGGCTAGGTCAACCCAAAAAAAGGAGTCACACTCCAAAACATTGATGCGGTTCGTTAGCTAATTAAAGATGACCACCGTGTAATATACAGGTAAACAGAGGCATCTTTAGGCATTTTAAAGACATCGATCTAAAAGATTCTACATGAAGAACTGGGTGTGTCTCAGTGTCTCAAGTAAAATGGTCGCAACTTTTGTGTGGCAACAATTGCTTTAAAAGATCGAAGAGCGGTTACTTCCGATTGGTATATAAACGTTTATTTGGCTAAAGTTATCGCGAAACTACAACAAAACAACACACAACTGCAAATCGTCCAACATAAAGCAAGTATCACACTGCCCAACAGACAATTTAGTTTTTGGAGCTTCGAATTGTTAGACCATCCATCGTATAGTCCCGACCTAAGTTCCAACGACTTTTTCAGCGAATCCAGTCGCCAGAAGAAGCCATCGATGCCTTTAAAACAGCGATTTTGCGGTCAACTAAAGATTTGAAAAGCAATAAAGTACATTTTCTGTCTTTATCACAGTATACAAAACTAAAAAGACAATCATCGTAATTGTTAAAAAAATAATCAAGCTAATGCTTTGGACGATAACTGTTACTATAAATACTTCAGAATTAATACAGCGATTTGTATGTTTCACAAGTTTTTCAAATAAGGATTTTAGCTTATTGACCGGGATGTTCTCCATAACGGTTTTCGACGTCTTTTGGATGGCTTTTACGTCGGCGTACCGCTGTCCCTTCATGAGCAAAGTGGTCTATCGAACAGAAAAAAGTATTACAGTGCCATATCCCAAACCCGAAAATATGGGAACCGGTTGATGGTTAAAATTACATTTTTTGTCGAAAAATCAAAAACAACTGTAGATCGATGTGATGGTGCATAATCGTGCAACAAACGCCAGCTTCCTTCTTTGCGATATTCTGGCCGAACACGATGAATACGTGAGAGCAAACGCCTCATAACGACAAGATAATACAAAAAATTTACCGTTTGGCCCGCTGGAACAAATTCTTTGTGAATAATTTCCTTCGAATTGTCGAAACAGATTAACATTGTCTTCACTTTTGACTTTTCCAAACGGTTTTTGTTTCGGATTTGGCTAGCTTGGTTTCGGAATCGTATTGAAAACAACATGTTTCTTCAGCAGTCACAATATTGCACAGAAAGTTTTTTATTTCTTGCCTGTTTATTGATGTCTCCCGAATAATTAGTTCGAAACATTTTTGGTCATCCATAAACACACCTTTCTCAAGCCCAAATACATGTTCAAAAAGCGATTGATCAAATCTTTGGAGATAGTTAATTTCATTTGCATGTCTCACAATGAAGATTTTGACTCATTAAAAAAAACGCACTCTTTGAACCGTGTAAAGCACTCATAGACTCTGCTACAAGATAATCAATCGTCACCATAATCTTGTTTTAACAATCGATGCGTTTCGGTAAATATTTTACCAAGTTTAAAACAACTTGCTATTGGTTCTTCGTTCTATGCTCATTTTTTGACCGATGTTGAAAAGGTACTATCACTTTGAGCACGATAACTCAGCGTGAAGTGGTTCGATTGTCATAAAATGTTGACAGAACATCAATGAAAGATGTACCTACCTACGTATCAAACGCAAGTACCAATAATATATGGCGCAACTAGTTTCGAATATTTTTTAAAAATTCTGTTTACTTTGCGAAAGACCTTGTAAGTATACAATTTTACTAAAATGATAATTCCAAAAAATGTATACCAAATAAAGTAAAAAACAGTACTGTAGAAATTTGGTAAAATAAGTTATAATCGGTTAAAATTACTAACACAAGTATTATGTAATTCTTGTGTGGATTGGATTAAAAACTATAATTTTGTTTACATACATTATATGTTAAATTTAAGAGGATATCAGCAAACAGATCTGCACTTTCTGGAGGTATTATAAAATTTCTAGCAATTTGTTTTAAGATAAAAGTCAATGCTATTTACTTAATAGCAAAAATAGAAGATATTTAAATAAATTAATAGCTTACCCAACAAAACAAAACAGATAACAGTAAAACCTAAAGCTAATCTTTCAAGGAATACTATACAACTGGAAAATACTCCTCTTATATAAGATGACGTTGTTATATCTCTAATTTCTGTTCTCCTCGAATTTTTGATCATTTCCTCAAACGGTTTTTCCCAAGCATACATTTTTATTACTTGTATTCCTGATACTATTTCATTCATTAATTTTACTCTTGCATCTGTCTTTTTGGAGATCTTTGCTCTGTAATCTCCCATAACTTTGGCCAAATAACCTACAGAAATAACACTATCGAAATTAAAAGATTATTGCAATAACCTGTGTCTGTAGTTACCTTGCACTGGTAAAGCCACAATGGCCATGGATATTATTCCAGCCAAAGATGATATTCCAACTTGTTGCCAAATGATAAAAGTTAAAAGCGTTACTTGACAAGGCATTGCCCAAAGCGCATGAAGAGGGAAAAGTACTTGATCAAAACGATTAACATCATTAGAAAGTAAATTGACAATTTGTCCAGATGGAGTTTTTCCTAAAGATTTTTGACTTAATTTCATTATCTGTAAGAGAAACAAAGGATTCATAGATGCTTATCAAAATGATTGAAATAAGTACCTTTCTATATACTGAGGCTGATAAAGCTATTCTCAATCTCATACCAAGAGCTGACAATCCAAAACAAAGATGATGAAAAGAAAAAATTATTGAACCTGATATTGTAACTAAAATAGTACCGAAGCAGTACATTTGTAATTGTTTTTCTGGTGTTTTGGGTCCTCTAAAGAGAGATATTAATTTACCTAAAATAACTGGTTGAGAACACCTGGAAAAAACACTAGGTATAACTTAATGTTTCCATGATATTTTTTATTTATTCTATTGTAAACAGTAGAAACAATTATTTCACAAAATAATCCAGGAAAAAAAGAACAAAAATAGGTCTTTTGTCCATAAAGGATGCTATTAAGGACTTTCTCTGGAGTTAAAATCCTCATATAATTATTAACACAAACTCGGTACTCGGGGGCTAAACACGAATATTGTGACGAATGAAGTCCCCGAGGTACCTATCTAGTATCGATGTTATTCGCAATAACCGAAATCGCTCACTGCCCGATTTTCTTGCACACAACGCGTTATGGGTATACTAATTTACCCACGATGCGACCATATATTTTTTTGTCGAGCACTGAGTAAAGAGAATTAGCCAGAACGCGTTGTGGATATATTTCATCACCCACAACGCGAATGAAGTTTTAGCGCGCTTTTATTTCGCGTTGTAAAGCATTTATTTTGCCTACGTCGCGTTCTGGGTATTAAAATTTATTTAGAATGCGTTGGAGGTGAATTGCCGGAGACAGTCTGTGACACGTACGGATAGATAACGGGTGCAAGTAAATTTTTATGTCTTGTGATTCATTGTGTGTCTTCGAGAATATTCTAAGATGAAAGTGGAATTTGAACAAAGATTATGGGAATAAATGTCAGAGAAAAAAGACAGGTCGTTGTTATTATCAGACGAACGTTATTTAGAAATTGTAAATGAGACAAAAGTGGCACTGCAAAGGAAACGGGATGGCCTCGAATTATCATCCAAACAATATCGCAGATTGAAACGATATGATCTATTAACAGTTGGCGAAAAAGATAAACTAGTTAACAAAGAACATTTAGGAAACCAATCGGGTTTAATTTTTTATTGTACAGCACGTGAAATGTATGATATAATACACACAGCTCATTTACAAATGGGACATAAAAGAGAAAAGGCAATGGAAAATGAAATAAAAAAGAAATACTGCAATGTTACTAGAGAGGTAATTCATATTATATTTAGACCTGTGCCAATCGTGTGCTCTGAAGAAAAAAGCAAAAAGTAAAGGATTAGTTGTGAAACCTATGATTATGAATGAAATCAATTCACGTTGCCAGGTAATGTTTGCCAATATATTATACTGTGTGTTTAATTTATCTTGATGATTGCTATAACTTTGTTATTTTTAAAGATATCACAGCCTACTAAGTTAATGTTTTTTTTTAGGTTGACCTTATCGATATGCAAAGTGAGCCTGATGGAGAATATAAATTTATTCTCAATTATCAAGATCACCTAACTAAGTTTGTAATACTAAGACCACTTAAAACAAAGACAGCAAATGAAGTGGCAGATGTTATTCTCGATATTTTCTGTTTGTTTGTGGCCCCAAATATTTTGCATACTGACAATGGAAGAGAGTTCAGCAACCAGGTAAATTTGATTGCGTTATACAAAAGCTTTTCATAATTTGAGTAAATTTTAGGTCATTGAACAATTAGCAGCAAGTTGGGCAGCTATAAAAATCGTTCACGGTAAACCACGACACTCCCAGAGTCAGGGCTCCGTTGAGAGAGCAAATCAAGATGTTCGTGATAGCCTTGTAGCCTGGATGTCAGATAATAACTGTCAAAATTGGGCAAAAGGTCTTTGAACTATTCAAAGTATAAAAAAAACGCAGTTTCCATGCAGGTATAAGACGAACACCTTATAAAGCCATGTTTGGAACTCCACAGCGAAATGGACTTTTGGATTCATGCTTGGACACCTGTGTGGCAAATGAAATTAAGACTGAAGAACAACTTGAAGAACATCTGAAATCAATAAAAGAATCTTTGGAAAAAGGACAAGAAAACGAGACCGAATTTAATATCGAAAAGGAACGAGAAAACGAAAATAACGCGGACGATGGAATGTTGGTAAATGGAAATTGCGATATGATGAAATGTTTTGTTTATGATAGCATGTACGTCCCACGCAACAAGTGCGTTGAATGTAATGAGTCATTGCATATGGCGTGTGCCACTGATTTGGATTTACCATTATGCAAACTTTGTGGTAATAAAAAGGCAACTGATATGGAGAGAAGAGGTTGCAAACGGGGGCTTGAACAACAAGCTGATAAAATGCTTAACCAATCACAAAGCAAATTTCCTCCTGTTAATGTAGGTGCCAATGTTTTGATAAACGTACCAGAGGTAGATCGCGGGCGTTTAGCTCCTCGAAACGTATTATCAGTCATTATGGAGAAAACCGATCATGGATTGTACGTTCTGGGTACCAAAAATGGAAAATTGACACGATTATACAGCAGAAATGAGTTTCAGTTATCGCCTTCAGTATTTTTATCCTTATCTGAGGTTGCTGCAGATTCTTCTGTCAATGTGCGCCAGGAAGCCATGTTGTCTTCTGGGTCTAAACAAGGTTTTGTTAAATGTAACTGTTTGAAAGGATGTCAAACTAAAGCATGTGCATGTGTAAAATTGAATATAAAATGTAATTCCAAATGCCACAAGAGTAATTCTTGTAAAAACAAATAATGTTTATCAAACTATTATTTTCCTATTTCTACATTTCGTTTAGTGTTTTGTTTTCAGTGTAATATCATATAATGTAACTTTATGATATAATAAACGTTTTATATTGTTGTTCAATGTTCATTGTTTTACTTGAAACGTATTCTGGGTATAGCGCAAAGGACAGAACGCGACGTGGGCAAAAGAAATACTCCACAAAGTAAAACCACGGCGGACGAAACCATCATTCGCGTTGTGGGTGACGTAATTTACCCAAAACGCGTTCTGGATAATTAGGTTTACTCAATGCTTGATAAAGAAGACCCTGATCGCATCGTGGACAAATTTCTATAGCCGTTGCGAATAACATCGACAATCGACAGGAGAAGTTTTACGGCTCTCTATCTGTTGTACGATCAAAATTTGTAAAATATTGGACCCAAACTCGTTATTCGGGACATTGTTGTAATAAGATCTAAGTACTATTAAAGTCTTTATTTGGAGTTTTTTTAATTTCTATTGTAATTAACACAAACTAGTTATTCGTATTCAGCAATATCAAAAACCCTCAAGTAAAATCATTTTTAGCATTCTTTACAGAGGGTAAGAATAATTTTTTATATTGAAAACTTTTGAAATGTATTTTTCTTAGGTACAAATGCAATTTGGTATTTTGTCACTGTTAGACTAGATTATGAAGTTTGTAGAGATTCTGAAGAATACAAGACCGAAAAATACGACTTGCCGTTTAAAAGTTCATACTTCATTGCTTTATTTTCTCAACAAGCGAAATTTACCAGGTTACGTTTTTTAATACCTATTATATATATATATAATTCATTTTTACACAATTTGTTTATAATTAAGTATTAAATCAAATGCTCACATTGTCCGACAAATTTATTGCTGCGTTTTTGCTGTCCGACAGCTTAAATATTACGTTTATTTGTAGTTTGAAAAAGCAGCAGTTTTAAATTTAGATAATTTGAAACTTTGTTGTACTCGTCAATAGGAAGCTATACACAAAGTTTCAAGTATGTATTAATCATTTAAAAAAAAGTGTTCTGCGCGGTGGACTATAAAGATCAAGTCAAAACAGACTAAAGAAATTACATTAATTTTTTTGTCAATTGTCAAAAATTGGACGAAATAAAAAAAAAATCTGCTATAAAAAATTATTTCATAACTATTATCACTATCTCTCAGTTTTATTGTATTATAATGACCACCTGACTAAAAGCTTTTAATCTTTTTTATGTATATTTTAACCTTTATATAACCCTAAAACCATATCTAAATGTAAGAGTTATAGGTGTAAGTAAATAATTTTATCACAAAAAAACTATAATTTATTTATAAAATTTTAACTAATGCTGATACCTATTTAGCTAATAAGACTGATAAAATTTTGTTTTAATAAACTTCATTAAATAAGTTTGAGTGACAACAGATAATTCGTCTTTAGTAAAGGTGAAACGCCTCTTTTTTAAAAAAGTGTATCAAACTCGAATATATCTGCATATATTTTACAATCCTTATTGCTGAAATAAGATTGTTTTACTTACCAAAGGACTACATTTAATATAAACCAAAAAAATCCGAAGACGAAAAATTCGAGCCAAAATGTCTTAGCTAAGGCTTTGAATAAACTAGGTTTTCCACTTTTCCTTTTAACAATTTCATTTTTCCAATGTTTTTCAAATCGTTCAGCTAAACGATTTGATTCGTCCTTATTCAAAGGTTTGTATAGATCTGTAATACCCAAACATTTTTTGGTACCTTTGCGTATAATTCCCACCATCCACCTAAAAGCAAATTTTAATTATATAAAGTCATCAGTAAAATAGTGTACTTGAAAAATCAAACAATTGAAGCTTAAAAGTATTGAGGTCGAAGGACCACAAACTCAAATAAAATTTGGTACCAGAACATATTAATTTAAAAATACAAGCTCTTTTTTTAAAAGTACATATTATGTATTTATGTAAATGAGGTTTCGTTCTCTTCCTCACAGAATCTTTGCTTCATCTACTAATCCTAATTTATTCCTGTGTCCTCCTAATCGGCAGTGCCCAGTTAATATTCCCTTTATAATACGAATGTTTTCCTTACTAAGGTGTAGACAGCTGAAAGGTCTATTCTGGTTTTAGTTTCCCAGTTGTCTTTCTAGGTCTTTCTAGCACTTGACGTTTTCTCGATCCACTCTCTATGTACTCTGCTTAGGATTTCTAAGACTACTGTTGATTTCACAATATGGTTTTGGTCTCACATATGGGGTTTCAGCTCCTTTTTTTGGCCGCTTATCTGCTGTTTCGGTTGTTTCTATTCCTATGTGTACTGGAACCCATAAGAGGGTAACAGTGTTGTTTTGTCGTAAATCGTTTAGTTTGCCTAGGCATTACCAGACCATAGATCATTTTGACATTAAATTTCACATATATTTCAATGGCGAGGATTTCGGCTTTATTTGGCTCTAGGTCCAAAAACCTTAGCTCCAATTTCTTTATCTGTCTTGGAGCCGTCCGTACACCACTTTATGACATTTTCGTTCGGGATATACGAATTCCTAACCGTGGTCATAACATTTGGGGATTAGTAAGTAATTCGGTAATCCTATGTCCGAATTCCTAACTAAACATTTTTTACCTGTTCTTGGCGACTACTTTAGATTTTCTTAATCAAATTGAAGAAACTTATCAAATGTATTTCGTATAAATTTAATAATTGTTAATTTAAAATTAATTTATTTATGTATATATTTATTTCGGGCGCACTGGAACTCCACACCGAATTTACCTAATCGTTAATACCTCACTGGAACTCCACACCAAAAATTTTGCTACCTGAATACTGTACTAATCCCACACTGGAATTCCCCACCGAATAAAATTATATTTTTAAAACCAGAAAATATAATTGCGCTTAGATAAGGACAAATAAAACCATAATTTAATTATAAAACTATTTTTTAATTAAATTTTGAAAATTTGTAAGAAACAGCTATTACGAATTCGTATAAACTAATTGCATTTTCTTTCGCTGAATCTCAAAACCCGATTGTCTTGAGGCATATCTGCTATAAAATTGAAGCAGTACACATCATTGACATTTTCTGCTGGTAAAAATGTGGGGCCAAATAAATGTTTCAACCACTTGCCAATTTCAGAATTATTTTTATATTCTCCAGACAGCCCAACTTGCTGAATCTTTCGCCACCTAAAAGATATTATTGTTATGTAACATGTTGTGACATATTATAATTACAATTATACATATATGTATATGAATAAGTTAATAACCTACCATGCTTGAGCAAGATGAAATCTACAACCGATCATCTCTGCATCCGGAAATACTTCATTAATCGCCGAATGTAGGTATCGCCACTTCAAAATCTACCACAATTTTTGAAGTAAAACTTCTTTAGCGAGACTAGGAGTAAAAACGTTATCCTAACGGACGTGACGTCATTCTAATAACAGAAACCGGAAACAAAACCTAATACTGACACGATTTTGCATGGGCGCCGGCAGCAGGGTGCAAGAGGGTGCGCTTGCACCCCCCTTCTATGAAAGAAAATACCTGAATTTACCAGAAAATTATATATTTTTTTAATTTTTTTATTAAATTATTGTTTGAATAAAAACTAAAGGCGTCGCGGTTGCTGTCCAAATCATTCTACATTCTATATATATATATATATATATATATATATATATATATATATATATATATATATATATATATATATTAGATCATAATAGTGTGTAGATGCAGATGCACCCCCTGAAAATAATCCTTGCGGCGCTCATGCGATTTTGCCTCCTATATTAAATAAAATTAAATCTGTAATTGTATGAATTGACAGCTGATCATCTTGTCAATCGAAATACATTGCTTATATATAAATAGTTTTTTGTGTATAAAGTGTTTGTATTAAATATGAATAAACAATGTGTGTTAAGAAATTAATATAATATTGTAATTCTAAGTATCGACAACGTCGCATGCTTCCAAGCGTCCGTCAGGCGCACAATCTAGAGAGTCGTTGTCGAGACAGGAGAGACTTTTTGTCAGTTTTGTCATTAGAATCAGAATTATTATTTTTTTACTGTTTTGTTAAAAAATACAAAAAAAGATATTGAGAAAAAGAGCATTCTTTTTTATACAAAAAAGTGTACAGCAAATAGCTGAAGCTTAAATACTAACATTTAATGGTCCTTCGAAAACGGATGGTTTAAAAATTGGAAATTGTTTGGAGTTGTAAATGGTTCTGGTGGAGACTGGAAACCTGTTTCGTTCTTTGTTTGGAGTTGTAAATGGTTCTGGTGGAGACTGGAAACCTGTTTCATTCTTTGTTTGGAGTTGTAAATGGTTCTGGTGGAGACTGGAAACCTGTTGTAAAAGATTGGTAAGGGCGGTAGAGGCGAATCAAACGTGAGTACTGACTTTCCTTTAAACATTTATCCTTGTTTTGGTTCAGTAGAGTGTAATAATTGTAAAAAATTATAATAATTTCGGCGTGTATCTATTGCACTAGTTTAGTAGAGATTAAATTAATACTATTAAAATGGCGGATGAAGAAATAAAATTAAACATCAAAAAAAGGGGTATTTGCAAATGCAAAATAACAATCTTTGAAAAATTTTTAAATTCGATTGCTTCCATAGAAATAGATGATGTAAAACTTTTAGATTTGCAAAACAGACTTGATAAACTTCCAGATATATTTTTAGAATTTGATTCTCACCAAAATTTTCTTGAATTAAATCATAACAACTTAGAAGAACAATTGGAAGAACGCGAAAGTTTTGAAAATCATTATTATAGGGTACTTGCTACTGCAAAAAACTTATTAAAGGTAAATAGTAAAATAAATTCAAATCATTTTCCTGAAAATAGTCTCGCTGATGATGCGTCTGATCATGGCTCGGGAATTTCTCGTTATAATATTCAATCGGGGCCAAAACTTCCGTCAATTCCTATCCCAAAATTTTCTGGAAAGCTAGATGGATGGCTCGAGTTTAGGGACACTTTTAGAACTTTAATTCATGACAATCCAAATGTCTCCCATATTGAAAAGTTTCACTTCTTGCGGGGTGCCTTGGAAGGCAACGCCAAAGAGGTATTACACAATTTAGAAATTAGTTCGGACAACTATGATACTGCGTGGACTCTTTTGAACGAACGATTCGATAACAAATCAATGTTGGTTAATAATAATCTCAAAGCACTGTTTGGGATACCCTCTATGAACAGGGAGTGTTCAACAGATATTCGAAAATTGTTAGATGGCATAACTAAGGGTGTTAGGTCTCTGGAAAACCTTCAGATACCAGTGCAGTCTTGGGATCTTGTAATTATCTTCTTCATGTGCAGCAAATTGGATACGATAACAGCACGCGAATGGCAAGAGAAAAAACCAAAGGATACTCTACCAACTCTGGAGGAATTCAAGAAATTTCTAAAATCAAAAGCTGAAATACTCGAGACTCTGGAAACCACCTCAAGGGATAGATCTCTTAAGGTAAAGGCAAAATCATTTATGTTAATGGAACAAGGATGTCTTATTTGCAACGAGAAACACAGTATTCAAAATTGCAAAGAGTTTCTAAAACTTACAACTCATAATCGGTATGAGAAGGCAAAGGGTCTTCGACTGTGTTTGAATTGTCTTAAACCAAACCATATTAGTAAAGATTGCAATTCGAGGAGTTGTCACAAGTGTTCCTTGCGGCATCACACCTTGCTACATTTTAACAAAAGGAGTTCGGCGGATCCAACAACAACTTCTAATGATCGAATAGTTGAGTCAAATCAAGGTAGTTCAAATGGTGGTACTACGCAAGTGGAGCCAAGAGTCGCAATGGCATCTTCATATGCTGGTAGAAGTGACATTCTTCTTTCAACAGCTTTGGTTCAGGTTGTTGATTATATTGGTAATTTGCATACTTGTAGGGTTTTGTTAGATTCCGGCTCAATGTCGAACTTAATAACAGAGGACTTAGCAAATAAGTTAAACCTTAATAAACAGAATATTAATTTATCAATCGTTGGCATTAATCAAATAACTTCCCCCATTAATCATAAATGCAACGTCACTCTTCAATCAATGCAAAATTCTTTTAGCGAAACTATTTCTTGTTTAATTGTTCCTCAAATTGTAAGTTCCATTCCTAGTAGAAAACTGGATATTTCTCATCTTCAAATTCCTAGATATATAAGATTGGCAGATCCTGGCTTTGGTGATCCGGGAGCTGTGGATATTTTGCTAGGAGCTGATTGTTTTTACAAACTATTGTGCATCGGACAATATAGTTTGGGTGCAAATCAACCGACGATGCAGAAAACACGATTCGGGTGGATAATTTCTGGATCCCTTTGTAGCCCAAAGGCCCAAGATATTGTTCATTGTGGTTTAAATGTAAACTCTGGTCTTCAAACCCAAATAGAGAAATTTTGGAGTATTAAAGAGCCTCCAAATGGTCTGGATCGTCTTTTATCAAATGAAGACAAGGAGTGTGAAAAAATCTTTGTGGAGAATTGCTCCCGTGACAAAGACGGCAGATTTATTGTGCCAATCCCGTTAAGAGAATCCCCATCTGTACTAGGAGATTCAAATTTAGTTGCCAGAAGACAATTCTTTTCTCTTGAAAGGAGACTTGAAAAGAATCCAAAATTGAAGAAAATGTATGTTGACTTCATGGAGGAGTATATTGCCATGGGTCATATGTCTTTACATAATAAGGCAAATGGAGATGAGCCTTCGTATTTCCTGCCACATCATGGAGTTTTAAATGAAAATAGTACAACAACTCGTTTACGCGTAGTTTTTAATGGATCTTCACCATCTGAAAATGGAATTTCATTGAACGACATTCAGTACACCGGTCCAAATCTTCAGGACGATATTTTATCGATTTTGCTTAGGTTCAGAATTCCTAATATTGTTGTTTGTTCTGACATTGCCAAAATGTACAGAATGGTTTTAGTAAAAGAAGAAAATAGGTCTCTACAGAAGATTTATTGGAGAGCAAATCCTAATGAAGACTTGAGAGTGTATACCCTAAATACCGTAACCTATGGTACCAGATCGGCTGCCTTTTTGGCTATTCGATGTTTGAAGCAGCTCGGCTTGGAAAATGAGGAGCAATTTCCCAAAGCCGCCAATATTATTCTTCATAATTTCTATGTTGATGACTTGCTTTTTGGTGTGGACTCCGAAGAAGAGGCTATATTGTTGAGCAAGGAAATTGCTAATATCTTAAAAACTGGTGGTTTTATTTTAAGAAAGTGGTTGTCCAACTCATCTAGGGTACTCACTGGTATTCTTGGCGATGATTCTAGTCCTAGTGAAGGTGATTTGCCATTGGGTGAGAAATCCGAAAACAAAACCTTGGGTCTCCATTGGTCCTTTAAAGATGATTGTCTTTTATATCACATATCTGAAATAGCTAATACATCGAAGCAAACTAAACGTTCTATTTTATCTAGTATTGCCCAAATCTATGACCCACTTGGTTTGTTATCTCCCTGCATTATATTGGGAAAAATTATTATGCAGAAACTCTGGCTTGAAAAGGTTGGATGGGATGAGTCCCTGCCTTCCCATATATTCTCTTCGTGGAATAAATTAAAAAATCAGTTTGTCTATTTCAATGAACTTTCTATTGAAAGACAAGTAATTCTGAGTAAAGTGGTAAATGTAGAAATTCACGGATTTTGTGATAGCTCGATTGAAGCATATGGTGCTTGTCTGTATCTTAAGAGTGTAAATAGTTGTGGTGAGACAAAGGTTTCATTGGTATATTCAAAGGCTAAAGTTGCTCCATTGAAAGTTGTAACTTTACCACGCTTGGAGCTTTGCGGGGCACTCGTTCTGGCTCAACTTGTTAGTAACTTCAAGCGGTCAGTGGACTTGAATATCTCAAGAATTTATTTGTGGACTGACTCTACAGTCGTTTTGGGATGGATTGCGCAATCCCCACATAACCTACATACATATATTGGAAATCGAGTGTCGCAGATACAGTCTTTGACTTTAATGGAGAATTGGCGACATGTAAGCTCTAAGGATAATCCCGCTGATTTGGTCTCTAGAGGTGTTTATCCTGAAATCTTGATAAAATCAAATCTTTGGTGGAATGGACCTAGTTGGCTATCTCAAGATTGTATAGATTGGCCAAATCCTATTATTGATGTAGACTCATTACCAGAAATGAAGAGACAGGTCCAAATTTGTCATGAAGTTCTTGACATTATTGATTGGGGTCGATTTTCTAATTTTTTGCGTCTTGAAAGATGCACTGCTTACATTTTTCGATTTGCATTTAATTGTAAAACTAGAATTAAGGAAGAGAGAAAAGCTGGTCCTCTCTCAGCCGATGAATTAAAAAATGCTGTAAATAGTTTATTAGTAATATGTCAAAGGGAATCATTTCCAGAAGAGTATTCATCGTTATTAAACGGTAAGGTTTGTAAAAAGGGTCCATTGAGCACTGTCAACCCGTTTATAGATAGCAATGGAATCCTAAGGGTGGGGGGCAGATTGCAGCTTTCCAACATAGATTATGCCATGAAGCACCCAGCTGTGATTTCCTCAAAACACAAATTTTGTAAACTTTTATTTGAATACAAGCATAAAACCTTGTTACATGCTGGTCCCCAATTGTTGTTGTCAGCCATTAGGGAAAATTATTGGCCAATAGGGGGAAGAAATCTAGCTAAGATTACGACCCATAAATGCATTAGATGTTTTAGAGCTAAACCCAGGCCTCTTGGCCAAATTATGGGATCCTTGCCCAAAGATCGTGTTACACCAGCACCTCCCTTTTACACAACAGGGGTGGACTATGCTGGTCCTTTTGGTATTAAATCTAGGGGTGGACGTGGTGCGAGTATAACTAAATGTTATTTGTGTTTGTTCGTTTGTTTCTCAACTCGGGCCATCCACCTGGAACTCGTCTCAGACTTGACGTCGGAAGCTTTTTTGGCGACGCTGAGGCGATTCATAGCAAGAAGAGGCAGACCAACTTGCATGTGGTCTGATAATGGTTTGAATTTTGTAGGAGCTAATTCCGAATTAAAGGATATCTATAAGTTCTTGCAGGAGCAAAATAATAGTTTAATTGAAAGTTTGGGAAACGAGGGTATTACATGGAAATTTATTCCGGCTCATTCGCCAAATTTTGGGGGTATTTGGGAGGCTGGGGTTAAAGCATGTAAACATCACATAAAACGTATAATGGGCAACGCCTCATTGACATTCGAAAACTTTTACACCCTACTGACCCAAATAGAAGCTACCCTCAACTCTCGACCTATGATCCCCATTTCCTCTGACCCTAATGACTTAGACGTGCTCACGCCATCACATTTTCTAATTGGGCGACGCCTAACTGCCTTACCGGATCTAGACTTCAGGGACACTCCTGACAATCGATTGTCCAAATTCCAACATCTCCAGAAGTTATACCAACATTTCTGGTCGAGGTGGTCCAAGGAGTATCTGGTGACTTTGCAGACGAGATTAAAATGGAAGTTTCCCCAACGGACTCTTCAAGTAGGAGAGTTGGTAGTCGTGCATGAGGACAATTTGCCTCCACTGTGTTGGAAATTAGGCAGAGTTTTGGAGTTGCACTTTGGCAGTGATAAGTTGTGTCGTGTCGCTACTATTAAGACTTTAAAAGGTTCTTTAAAAAGACCTATTTCGAAGCTGTGTCCGCTACCAATTGAAGACAGTATTTAAAATTATTTGTTTGCTTTGTTTTAAGTGCTTTTTAGTGTTTATGTATACTAATTCTATATTAAATATATTGTTTGTTGAAGGCTGGCCCCTTCAAGGTGGGGGGTATGTTAAGAAATTAATATAATATTGTAATTCTAAGTATCGACAACGTCGCATGCTTCCAAGCGTCCGTCAGGCGCACAATCTAGAGAGTCGTTGTCGAGACAGGAGAGACTTTTTGTCAGTTTTGTCATTAGAATCAGAATTATTATTTTTTTACTGTTTTGTTAAAAAATACAAAAAAAGATATTGAGAAAAAGAGCATTCTTTTTTATACAAAAAAGTGTACAGCAAATAGCTGAAGCTTAAATACTAACAATGTGGATTTATTAATGAAGAAAGTGATGAAAAAATATTGATTAAAAATGAGTGAATAGGTAGGTACTCTATATGCATGAATTTTATTTTTGGTGTGTAATTACACTATTTATACCTAATTATTTATATCTATTATTTATACCTAGCTATTTTCGTTTTATAGACTTAAAGAGCTAAAAAGAAAAAAAAATTGTGAACGTCAAAGGGGATATTATAAGCGCCAGAAAGATTTGAAGAAAAATGACAAAAATGAAAAAATGACGAGACAGCCACATTCATTATGATTTGATTAAGTAAGTTTATATACATAGGTACATACATATTATGATAGTAAATAATTGTTTATACGGAATCTTTACGTTGAGTAAAGAAGCATGTTGCACGTTTTTGTTCATAAAATAATAATATTCAAAATATTTCAACACTTTCTTATACTTATTTTAGGTTTGGTTAGGTAGCCATAAAGGCCATAAAACCACTAGTCAAGATGGCTGATCTTTTACCACCAATAACAGATCCTTCGTAGACGTGAAGGAAACAAACTTAACTCAGGATTTTAAATTTTATGGAATATGCTATAAAATGCTACAAAATGAAATGGTTATCTAACTATCGAAGGCTCTTGTGTTGTGATGTATTACAATAAGGTAGATACAGCTACAAAATCACACATTCTAAACGTAATGTGTGTATATTTTTAATATTGTTTACCTATTATTGAAGCAAAACTTCTTTAGGCACGACTAGGGGTAGATTCTAACGGAAGATTCTGATGGAAGTAACTGTATAATTTTAGCTATGGGAGGAGTTTAAATTTCCGAAATTTATTTATGAAATTTTCAAACGGTTTCAAATACATTAATGGTATTTATAGACTAAAATCTATGTTTCACATTTTAGTTATCATAAACCTATTATTTCATATATAAAAAAAATAATGATAACTTTCAAATTCCTATTTCTAATGAATAATATAAATATAACATCTCATTTTTTTTGTAAAGTATATAGGCAATAAATATGATTGAATTGTAATTAAATATTTATTTTCCGATACGTACGTCAACAAGTTTTACTTCAATCGCGCGTAAAGGTTACACGCACACTCTTTTTTTTTTTCTGGCCGCCATGACTGGATTTTTTCATCCAATAATTGAAAAAGCTTTTCATATGTACTCTTATTTTTATTTGGTAAGAGACAGAAAGCTGTTGGCACATAGGTGTCCTTTACATATGTGTGAATAGTAAATAACTGGCAGAAATATTTACAACAATAATTAAATGTTCCATCCATAAAAAATACACTGGATTCTGTCATCAGTTTGATATTTGTTTCACATGAAAACACTATTATATTATTTATATCATCATTAATAAAAAGAAAATCTTCAGATTTAACTTTTTTATAACACAATTATTTACAAAGGCATGCACTTCTTGAATATTTCGGGGTAATTTCGGGACAGTTTTCAATTTTTCTCGATTATAGTTATCCCGAATATAGTTTATATCTTTAACAGTAAGAGTATCTATTGTACCAATATTTTCAGATATTTCGCGATGGATTATTTTGGTAGGTCTTTCAGATATATCATGATTAGCCTTCCTTTTAACTGAATTAGATATCTTCTGCCGATTTAACACTAACCCAGATAAACTCTCGTGGTCATGATCACAGTCACTAATTCGAGAGAAATTTGGCTGTTCTATATCTCCTATAGTATATAGTTGGGATTTGCAGCCTTTTTTAATACATCGCCACACAGTTTCACCACTTTTTATTGTTCTTCCCATATAAAATTTATAACCTTTATAAATTAATAACCGTTTTCCCCGTTCACTAAACATAGACTCCATCATGTAAATAAAAAAAGCGTTAACAAATTTCGAAAGGCACACAGTATCAGCAATAGACAATTATCACAACAACTAATACAATACTGATTTATAAAATTATATTTGAAGTAAAATAATATTTACAATGGAGTTTACAGGTAGTTCTAATAACATTTTAATTTTCTGAGGGGAATTCCAGTTAGGGATTAACTAATAAGTGCAACCCAAAATAGGATTATAATTTTGGAGTGGAGTTCCAGTGCACCGTTTATTTCAACTATTTTTTTTTTATATATTTTGACATGTATGTAAATATTTTATCAAATTAACAA
Source organism: Altica lythri (assembly GCA_964028335.1). Lineage (NCBI taxonomy): Eukaryota > Metazoa > Arthropoda > Insecta > Coleoptera > Chrysomelidae > Altica > Altica lythri. Next base: position 65,130,644 of record OZ034802.1, read on the forward strand.
AAATAAATATATATTTGCAATTTTGAAATTTCTTTAATTTTATTAATTAAACGAAAAATTTCAAAAACAAAAATATAATTGCAATTTTGAACTATTTTTAATTTTATTAATCACACGAAATTAGAAAAAAACACTTCAAACCGTTTATCTTCACTTTAAGATTTTAACGCGCTATACTTTTACGAGTAAAATCTAATTAATTAATAAATCTTACAAAAAAAAAAAAATAATGTAAAATTTTTTCGTTTTTAAAATTTTAAAGACTATTTTAGATTTATTAAATTCAGAATTAAATATTATTTGTATGCAGTTAGGAATTCGGACATAGGATTAACGGAGAGGGTCTGAGTTCGGTAGCCCAGCTGGGGGTCGATCGTAATGATCTGACCATAGTTAGGAATTCGGTACTACCCTTTTCGTTTATTCAATGTGGTCTCTTTGTCCTATTTAGATGTACTACCCAGTTTTGAGGTGATTTTTTTTACAAAATAAATTTCTTTGACATGTTATCTTGAAGCATCTTCCAAGTTTCATCAAATTGAAGTGATCAATATGCCATTAAAAATGAAGACATTTTAAATCCAGTAAAGGTTCAAAAAGTGGAAAAGCAAAAAAAAAAATGGAAAAATTGAAATAACTGAAAATGTGATTACGTTAAAAACTAAAAAATCGTAAAATTTAACCAAATACGAAAGAAAACGTTTAAAAACTAAAATTTAAAAAAAATGACAGCTTCGACTTTTGCACTTTGTTTTTATCTAGATAAAAATCTGAATCAAAGTTTTTTTTGAATTTTCTTTATGACTATTTATTCAAATTTATGTATTTCATAAAATAATTTATAAGCTAAGTATATATTATCGTCAAAAAAAAAAACTTACCCAAAAAACATAATCGAAAAAATATTGGCATTCTTCCTCGGATTTTCACGGTTTATTTTGTAACCTACATCCATGTTTTTACATCAAGTTTTTCACACTAAAGCACGTTTACGTTTGAACCTTATTTTACATAAACCCGATAACCTGTCACACAATCGAGGTGTGTGTCCTCCTCACATATTCTGTTTACGAATTTTATCAAATAAATAATAGCAATTTAAATAATATATAAATGTATAATACAGATAACATTTTCTTAATTAATTCCAAATTTAGAAATAATTGATTTAACAATACAGTTGTGATATAAAGTTTATTTCAAAACATTTTTTTTTATATTTTCCTCAAAGTATTTCTAGACTAATTTATTAGGGGTGTACCATAAAATGTTTATAATTTAATAAAAAACAAATTAAGATTAACAATAAATACAACAAAATAAAAGAAGTAAGTCTAAGATATAAAAATAAATAAGCAGATGTGCATTATAAAAAAAAATTGAACAGATTTACAATGGTACCAAAAGTCAAGTTTTGATCGGTGGCAGCGAAGTAATTGAAAATTAGAATGAAAATTCGTAAACTTTATTAGGTAACTAAAAGATAGGTAATAATTATATTTCAAGAAGGAAATTATGGATTACTAAAAAGTATTTATCCCTTTGATTATTTAAATTTGAAGTCTGGGTTCGCACCAAGTAACTTACTTATGTCCATTCTGGTTCTAGTCAAAGATAAAAAAAATAAAACGAAAGACTCCCAACAAAATCCTCTTCGAGTGATGCGAATCGTGTGATTTTTACGTACTGATTTGGAAATTTTTGGAACGAAGTTCCCTTTCAGGCGTTACGACTGACGCTAGGAGCTAGTCAAAAAAAATTCATACCAAAATTTGTCACGACACGACATACGCATGTTGTCTCTCTCTCTCTCTCATAGATAGATATACCTATCTTTATTTAAATAGGAAACCCTAATATAATAAAAGTATCTACAATTAAAAAGACACTAATTTAAATTAAAAGAAAATACTGTAAAAAAAATAAGTACCTATAATAGTATTATATTTTATTTCATCCTGTTTTTATAAATCAATAAATTCATAAACATTTCAAAAATAGTTCTTCACTTGACTAGTTGACTACCTACGTCAAATTACCTTAACTGTCAGTTACTGTCAAATATTTTAATTTTAAAATTTTGTATTAAATTGTTAATTCCTGTTTTAAATTAAATTAAAATAAAAAGTAATTCTAGGTAGAATATACAATACCTCTGGTATTGTATAAATGGACACTTTTGTTAAAAGAAACGAACTGTTGAAAATAATGGATTTCCTTTTTTTTTTCTATTTTGCTTTGAACAGTGTAGTAGTGTCGCGACTTTATTAAGTTTATACAGGTTTTTTGTAGATAATAGATATTAAAATAATAGAAAATAAAAACAATAATGTATCCTGACAGTGTTTCTGCACAAGTTCCGGATATTGCTGATAGAGTTAGGTAAGTAGAGATTTTATACAGACGATAATAAATGCTTATGTATGTACAAACTCTCTGTTGTGTTTACTAATTACAATTCCTTCACTAATTAATCGAAAGGAACTTCGTTCCATCCGGGTGTCCCTTGACACCTCTCACTTTTTTTTATACACATTAATTTGATGTGTATTATAATTTAAATGTAATTAAAGCGTTATTTAATTCTCTCATATTTGCTTCTTATCTAAACATGTTCTAGGAATTTTGTAATAAATACCAGTCAATTGTGAGGAAAACTTGTTATATGTTATATGATTATACAGTTTATGTTCTAACATTCTTATAATGTGATCAAAAAGTCACACGACGAAAGGTAAAAATGATAAAAACACCAAATATTTTTTTAAAGGGCTTTACCTCTCTTATATCTACTCGGTCCTTTAATTTCTAGAAAAAATACTTTAACTAACTCAATGCACTAATTACACTAATTAACCAAAAAATTATAGAAAATACGTGAGTTTCATATTAAATCCGACACGCGTGTAACTGAATTTTTACGTTCAATAATTTTAACATGTACTTATCATCATTATTAATTTAATGGTAATATTAAACAAATACATATAGTTTTTTTTTACTGTGTTAAAAAAAATTATGAGCACGATTTCAATATGAAGTCTTAACTGAATTCAAATAAGAAATACAACAAAGTTTTTTAAATTTCGTGTAAACAAATACATATTTTTGTTGATTTTGATGGAAACTTAAAAAAAAATTATACTGAAAATAATAAAACAATAATGTAGGTAATTAACAAGAATTAAAAAATACAATAGTATAGATAATAAACCAAATATCAGAAAAACTAAATTAAACGGCTGAAATTAAGTTCCACATCATTACGTATGATTAACAATTCGTGGTAAATACAAGGAATATATTATGTAGTTTTTAAAAAATTAGGGGAGAGGCCTTGTACCTTGAACCATCGTGTACCTTGGACCATCATTAGAATTTCAAATCTACCGCGTAAATCTCGATCAGTTTTGCTTGTTAGTTAACATATCCACCACCGAAGGCGTTCTAGGTAATTTTAGTGATCTGTGTTTGTGTTAAGCAGTTGTGTTGTGAGCGAGTGCATGTGTGATTTGTCCACAAAAGTAAGTATTTTTACCTAACTTTAATCTTTTTTCTCAATTTTTACAATACATGAATAGGACTGCCTCATGCTTTATGTTGAAGTTATGTATGTAGACGAATTATTTTGATCATTTTCACCATTTTATTGTCGCTTTTTGTAGGTTAGAAAAATAATTCCTTGTTGAAGTTAACAGGCTTGTACCTTGGATCGTTGATATGTCTGGTACCTTGGGCCACGGCCTAGGGTACAAGCCCAGTGTTAATCTTCTCATTTCGTTCAATAATTGTGAGAATTTCTTGTTTTAGATGCCACGAAGTAAACAAGGCGTAAAAAGGACCTTCTCGCGTTACAAGCCGCAGCAAAAGCAGTACGAAATAAGCAAAGTTCATTGCGTACTGCATCCAAAGACTTTAAAGTGTCCTGATCTACTTTAAAAAGATTTTTGATCCAACTTGATCAAAATGTGCCTTACAAATCCTCGATAATCACGAGAGTCATATAACCATCGAAGCAATAAATTTTGCAAGAGACAACGGAATAGTGATGCTTACGCTACCCCCACACACAAGCCACAAGCTCCAGCCGCTAGACCGAAGCGTATTTGGTCCATACAAGACATATTACAACACGGCATGTGCCGACTGGATGCGTTGCCATCCTGGAAAACCCATTTCGATTTATGATGTGGCCGAAATATCAGGAATAGCCTACCCTTTAGCCTTTTAATGAGAATATCTTCCAAGAGCATGAGTTCATGGGATCATCAGTAACTGATCGGCCATATAACGCACCATCTACATCCCAAGGACCTCAATCTTCACAACTAGCATCCGTACCAACAACAAATCTTGCTACTAGTGCATCAGATATGGTTACAACCTCTCCCGATATTTGTCCATCCACACCAAACACTACTCAGTCTACATCAAGCACAACTCCTTCCACACAAAATGTTACTCCATCCACATTACATACATTCATCTCCCCTGAAATAATTCGTCCATTTCCGAAAGAGGCTCCAGCGACAAAAGGACGAAAAAGAGGAAAATGCCGAATTCTAACTGATACACCTGAAAAAACAGAAATCGAAGCTATGAGTAACAAGAAAAAAACAGTTATAAGAAAGGAAGAAGCAAAGAAAAAAACTGTTATAAGAAAAGTGATGCAATCGTCATCGTCGTCCTCATCTTCAGATGAAAATGACATTGTTGTTTATGATGACGATTCAGACTTAGACGTTGAAGATGTCATCGATATGGATAGCGCAGAAGAGTGCCAGGATGAACCGAAAGGAGTACAAATTTCTGATTTGGCAGTCGGTGATTTTTGTCTCACCAAATTAATGGGGAAAAAAAGATACATTTTTATGTTGCACAAGTAACTGCTGTAAGTCCCTGTTTAAAAGTCCAGTATCTGAAGAGAATTCTCACCAGCAACAAATTTTCTGGCCCAAGTGGTCAACAATTTGAAATTGATATTGAAGACGTTTTACTAAAACTTGCACCACCACGTCAGGCTGGATTGTAGGAGAGGCAAAAAGGGATACATGTCTTTGATTTAGATTTTGAGAAGTTCGGTGTTGAATAGCAACTTATTTTGCATTTATTTTTTAATTTCTACGCATGGTTCAAGGTACAAGACTACGTGGCCCAAGGTTCAGTACTGTCATGTACCTTGGGCCAAACTGACTCTCAATGAATAAAATTCAAAAAAATGTGTTTGGTTTTGTTATATTACAATGACCTTTTAATATAGTGTTTCACGGTATGTAAGCTACAAGTTTGCCCGAAAAGTTCAGCATAAAATTTGTGAAATGTGAAAATGTGAAAATATTTGACGCTCAAAAAAATCTGGTTTAAGGTACAAGCCTAGGGTTGCCAGACGTCACGATTTAGGCGTGATTGTCACGCTTTTCCACTTGCTGTCACGCGACACGCCAAATTACCCAAATGTCACGCTTTTTAAAATTTAAAGAGGAACACAAGAAAAATTGAAAACCTTACAACACTGTTGTCAGTCAAATGAAATGCGACTGCGCCAAGGCAAGCGCCAATGTTTATTTTTATCACTTTTTACTTACGTGTTGGTTAGACTGGTGCATGGTGCCGTATATACACAATTATTAGTCGCTTTAGTTAAATCTACCAAAATATAAACTTCAATTTCGTTATGTTGTTGTTATATGAAAGGGCTTTTTTTTATTGGTCTCAACCCACAACTAAAAAAAATAATAATTTTTCCCGACCTCCATCCCCCGTCACGCTTTCTCATCTCGTAAATCTGGCAACCCTATACAAGCCTCTCCGCTTGCATTGAGTTCACTCGCGCAATGAGATCGTGTTCTATTAAGGCCTTGGAGGTAGTTTTAGACCTTCCCCCTTACATTTATATGTAGGAAGGAGTGCTCTGTAAAGTGCCTATACGTTAATTGTAAGTCTTAGAATCCCGGCGACCTGACAGGACATCTTGGGATTCTAAGGGTGAACATGTTTACAGAGAGGCTCCAAAACCCGATTCCTAACTTACACTAAATGAGTGAGAGTTAGCACAAAACGAAATCGCTCAACCTTACTAATACTGATCGTTCCAAACCACCTGTTGAAATTATAACAATTTCAACTTGAAATATAATAAATATTTGACCTACCGCACTGGAATTAGTCAATTTCTATTTGCGCATGATATTATTATGAGGCCCTTCAAGGGTGGTGATAAGACGTTACACTACACCACCACTTAGCAAAACCTTTTTTTACGTACGATTCACTCTCTCAATAGTTTAAGTTTGCACTCGCTCTCCGCTATAACTCTAGAAATATTGTTCTATAGGAAGTACAGTGATAGTGAAGCAAAAAAACCGTCATATCAGTTGCATATTTCTGTCTTTTTTTTATGATTGCCTTCCTGTCGAATAGACATGGAATTTTTTTCTGTTATTACAATTTTGTTATTTTAAAATTAGGTGTTTCGTAATATATCTTTATTTCATCCTGTCCAGTAAATACACTTCCCTATAATCAATTTGGCGCCGGTAAGTAAAACATTACGGTATCAGGTACTGTAATGTGTTGCCTAGCAACGCTGCTCTGATTGCTTAAGGGAAGACAATTACTTTTAGTTTTTGACATTTAAAAATACTATAATGACTATAAAATAAAAATAAAATAATTAATTACTTACTTTTACATCCATATTTAAAAGGAAGTCAATGTTATTCAATTTTATATTAACAATTAAACCCAAGAAAAAATTATTTGACAGTGACAGATCGCTTTCAAGGTAATTTGACATAACTAATCAAGTTACGAACTATTTTTAGTCAAGTTACGAACTACTGTTAACATTTTTATGAATTTATTAATTTATAAAAACAGGATGAAATAAAATATAATACGATACATGGTCGTTAGGTGTTATTACTGTCCTCGTTTTCATTTCCAAACTCGGCTCCTACGTCGCCTCGTCCGTAAACTAACTCGTACTGTAATAAGTCACCTACCGACCTTGTAACGTATAATACTATTATGGATTTGTGTTTTTAGAAAACATTTAAATAACTTTAATAGTTTAGAAACCCAGTTGTTTTGACATCCTTATTAAATACTAAATGGTTTAAATCCGGAGTTAAACACCACCAGAAGGAGTAAGAATATAACAATAGACTTCTGTGCTCAAAAGTGCATTAAAAAACGCTTTTTGGCTAAAATATTTGTAACCTTTTTTTTCCGGAAGGTGTTAAATGCTCGATTGGAGAGGTTAACAAATGCGAACGGCACTCAGGGGGTTGGAGGAGAGCGAGTGTGGATTTGATCGAGCTAGATGATTAATTATAATAGAAATGACAAGGGATATATTTACTAGAATAATAAAAGATAAAAGAAGTTAAAAGGGACAAAAGAGAGGAAAAGAAAAAATGAAAGAGAAAGGAAACTGGGCGCCACTTATGTTTTTTATCCTGAGGATAGGGAAATATAAGAAACCCAGATAAAAACAAAATATAAGTTGGATAAAATAATTTGTCAGTTGTTCTAGTTAAAGTTAAAATCACACACTTCTATTCGTAAAGCTAAAAAGATAGTTATACTTACTCTTCCCTTTACTTATCCCAATGGCTAAAGCTCCATATGTAAGATAGAGATATATTCCATAAATCAAAATTTTGTGCTCAGTTATGGCTCGTTCTATTTATTGATAAAGATTGATCAGAACAACATACACCAGATAGGAAAAGAAAACATCTAGTTAAACACTAAACAATTTTTATTACTTAGTGGGGTAATAAATGAGATGTACAATAAATAAAATGAAATAAAAAAATATCCATGTCATAAATAGTAAATCACATCATTAAACACATTCTTCTTTAAATAAAAAAATAACTATTACTACACATCAAATAACAGCTAAGTAAATTCTTTTGTAATTTTTGTGTACTCTGATAAACGAAAAGTGAGAAAGGGATTAGAGTTAGATAAAACGTTATATTAAAGAAAATATATCACCTTTTGCTTTGGTTTAAACTCGAGGTAAAAAAGAGTACTTATACAACTAATTATACTTAGTAAACTTACATATGAGAGGTACAGTGACAAATAAAATTTATTAATAAAATGCTTTTACAAAAAAAAAACGAATCACACCCTGTGCGTCACGATCACTGATGGTTTTATAGCGTGTTATGTAGGTATTATCGATATTAAAGTTAATTACTAAAAATCTTCACACTTAGATTTACAGTTACCGGTTTTTCAAAAAAACTAAGTTACACTCTGGAGTTTACGGTCACGAATTACGTTAACTCTTCATACGTAGATATTTATCATATGGATTACAATTAAATCCAATATCCAAAGAAAGAAACAGTACTCTTTTTCTTGTAGTAAAAAAATTTAGTAATTATGCAATAGAAAGACTTACAAGATGGCTCCTAGGTAATCAGATTAGCTTCTAGCTTAATCTCGGAAATACGGCAAAATTCGGCTGCTTACCAGCCTCGACCACAGGTACTTATCGGCAACTTTCACCAAAACCATTAACGATAACCACTAGCTAACTTTATCGGCACTAAGAACATTAATTAGCTTTTGATTTTAAGCATCAAACAGGAAAAAAAACGCCAAAGTTGGACTTAGCTGGGTCATAGAGATTTTATCACTTACGTTACCACACCCAGAGTAAATTCCGTTAACAACCCCAGAGGCGCGTAAGCTTCTCTCGCTTAACCACCTGATCTTAAACACGAAATCCCATTGGTCAATAAAAAAAGTCGATAATCTGCTTCGAGAAGTTCGTTAAATTTGCAACGTTCTCGAAAGTTCCATGCAAGATACCAAGCTCACAGGGCCGGCGTAAGTAGAAAGAAATGATTAAAAAGAATTTTTATTAATCGGGTTTTTTAAAAACGCTACATATTTATTGCCTCCGATAGGGAAACTGCTTTGAAAGCTATAAAATCTACCACGTTCGAGTCTGAAACTGCAAACAGTCTTTTAAGTAATTGACTCCTTGTTCGAGCCTGAACCTTACTGTGTCATCTTAAAATACCGCCTTGGGGATAAAATTTGTAATTAGGAAAAGATCCTTAGTGCAGCCTACTGGAAAAACACTCTAGGCCGAAGACTAACTAAAAGGTAAATATGGCCTTTACTGCGCTATCTAAATTACCTACTCAGAGTAATGGCAGGAATTCTTACAGGTCACTGTCCAGTGAATAACCATCTCTGTAGAATAGGTAGTGAAACATGCGAATTCTGTAAGTATGATAAATGAAACGGCTGAACATTACCTGTAGATAACTGCAGAGTACCTAATCGTTCATTAATCTCATAAATATCTGGGACATGTCTTCTTAGAGCCTGATCAGGTTAGAAACGTACATCCTAAGTAGATATTAGATCATTTAAGTCTCAGTGTAATAAGGTCTCCTGGCCCAATCGACCCCTTATAATCTACAATAGACGTATGACTAAATAAATTATCACTATTTTTTCATCTATTTATACCTTTTTAAACTATATCTTATTCCAAATTTCGAACCGTAAGCAATACCTTCTAAGGAGCGGTGGATCGTCAGAGTATAACGCTGTTTAATTCAGGATTATAAGTAGCAAAACAATAGTTCAAGTATCCAAAACAAACATAGTGCGAACACAACCAGAGTGTGAGAGCGAGAAGAATCCGAATGAGTCACAGATCGGGTATATTTTAATATTTTGTTAGTGAGGACTTTTTTGTAAACTTTGTATCCTTATTTTTATTTATATACTCACATCTTCTATTTAATCGAGGAAATGAAGTACAAAAAGTATACCGTTTGAACAGAAACTCATATTTAAATAAGGTTTGAGGAATCGGATTTGTAAGAATCGCTGCAAACTTTGTGAATTAGATCGATATAGTCCAGGGCATTTAGATGAAAATCGCCCGAATAGCGGAAATTCGGACATCCAGCAGATTTTCTGCATTGTGTTCAGGAAGGTCCCAAGAAAAAAGTCTACAACGTCTGGGTTGGCGCATTTTTGAAAAATGCCTTCTGGGCCGGAAAATGCATTTTCCAATTGCATCATTCCTTGCACCTTTATAGGAACGACTGGAAACTCGGAAAAATCGCTCAGAAATCGTTACTTGGGGGTTGTCGAGACTGCCAAACTCGATTCTGGCATTAAAATTACCCGTGGTAGCACGGGAGTTGCTCTGTGGGGGTGCGCAGGGGGTGAATTGAAGGAGAAATGGCAGACTGCATAAAAAGAGCTCCAAACTGACGAACTCAATTCTGGCATTGTCATCACCCGAAGGCACTTGGGGGCGGCTCTGCGGGGGCATCCGGTGGGACCTTCTGGGGAAGAAAATGCACACATTACCCGGTGTCGCTCGGAGGTTGCTCTGTGGGAGTGAATGGGGTGAGAAATGGCAGCGTGCATGAAAAGCACTTGAAACTCGTTACTCGAGGGTTTTCGGGTCTGTCGATTACAATTCTAGCATTGTAATCACCCGGAGGCAGCTCTGCGGGGCATCCGGGGAAACATTCTGGGGGAGAAATTGCATAATATATGGATATCGCTCCAAACTCGTTACTCGGGGGTTTTCGGTGATGCCGATTTCAATTTCGGCATTAGAATTCCGCGGTGGTGCTCGGGGTTGGTGCTTTGAGAAATGGTAAAGGAGAAAGTGAAAAATTACAAATTATAAAAATAGTACTGTATTCAAATAACAAATAGAAGTTTTTATTTATGTTGAATTATTAATTATAAACTTAAATTTTCAACTTAGATACTAAACATCTTGTTCAAATTCTGATTCTTCATTCTTCTTTCCCTTCTTCATCTTCTTCCTCGTCACTATTCTCGACCCCGTTGGAAGTGCCTCTTTGGTTTGAGCAATTGCCATCGCAATGCTTGCATGCAAGTAATCACTTCAACCCACTTCGGTGGCACCCGCATCTCGTAGTGCCCAGTTAGAATTTCCCCCCAGAATGTCCTCTTGGATGCCACCGCAGAGCTGCCCCGGGTGATAACAATGCCAGAATTGAATTCGTCATCCCCAAAAACTCCCGAGTAACGAGTTTGAAGTGATTTTCATGCACGCTGTCATTTCTCCCCCAATTCACCCCTTGCGCACCCCGACGGAGCAACCCCCGTGCAACCACGGATAATTCTAATGCCAGAATAGAGTTTGGCAGCTCCGAAAACCCCCAAATAACGATTTACGAGTGATTTTTTCGAGTTTCCAGTCGTTCCTATACAGGTGCAAGGAATGATGCAATTGGAAAATGCATTTTCCGACCAAGAAGGCATTTTTCGAAAAATGCGCCTAGACTTTTTTCCTGGGACCTCCCTGAAGACAATGCAAAAAAATGCATCTCGATATCTGCTGGATGTCCAAATTTCCGCTATTTTTTCTAACTTCCCTGGACTATAGACGACATCACAAATTGCATTTATAACAAAAAAAGCATTTCAAAGTGGATACTAAAGAATTCAATCATAAAAATTTTATAACTCGGTAAAGAATGATGAAAATGAGTCCGATTTTGTTACTCGGGAGTTTTTGAAGCCGCTGAACACATTTGTTACTCGAGGATTTTTTAGGTCGCTGAACACGAATATAAGGTCGAAGAAAAGGTACTTAGTACCTGGTGCACAAAAGGGATGTTTTCAATATTTTGCCCTGGAGTAATATATACCTTTATTAAATATTTAATTTAAACTCGTTACTTGAAGGGTTTCTGAGATCGCTGAATATGAAAATTACAGTGAAAAGATACTGCGCAACGTCTTCCTCTAGAGTTTTATGATGTTTAGAATAAGTAGGTAATGGAAGGCGACGTTTCTGCCTATCAAAATCAATAATAGTTACTTAAAATTTTTAACTTTGAATTTCTTTTTACTAGTGGTATTTCTCTATTTTTTTAATTAGCTTCGAGACAATTTTAAAGTTAATAATTTTGTAGAAAATAATTTTATCTGAGGAATTTTGTGTTATATACATATATATTATTCTAGAAAACAATAAGTACTGAATTAATTTTAATAGATTAGAATAGGTATGCAATATTTTCCCTAATTTATATTTATGTATTTGACATTCAGCAAAGTTTAAAGTTTTTTCTAGATACCACTAAAATACGACGAGAAATGCACATAACATTTTTCATTGGTATTTCTGAACATGTATTTTCCAATTTACAGCTTTTTAACAAAATATTTTTTCAATTTTTCGGATTTTTCAGGAATTTTTGTAACATTGTTAAAAGATTTTTTAACATTTTGTTATAATTTTTTGGATCCTCTACAACTTTTTACAACTCTTCACGATTCGTAATGATTTTTTTAGAAAGTTTTTATATTTTCGCCGTGTTCTGTGTCTCTTTGTCATTCCGTGGAATTTTGTAATCGAATTTAAACCTATTTTCCGACCACCTACAGCACTGAAATTTTCAGGATACGTAAGAACTAGATGACAATGCATGTTTCTAGTGTGTTTAGGCATAGACATAGATTTTGAAATTTAAACTGAATTGTTACTAAATTAATTTAAGTTGTGTATAGATATTATCATTTTGAAAGTTTTCATATAAGTAGATAGTGGCTCAGTTGGATAAGCGTCTGTTCTGTCAGATGTGACAGTTCTGTTATGTTATCATAATATGGGATCGATTACGCGAAAGAGAAGATTTTTGAAGTTATACTTCTTATCATGGACTTGATTTTTGTGGGGTTAAATGTGAAAAATCATTACATATGTAATGGTGTGAGTAAGAGAGAGACAGAAATACATATAAGGTATCAGTACATTGAAAAGAGATAGATATACAAAAAACAGTCTAAGCTAATGTTTTGGAATATCATAGTGACGTATTACATTGTGTTTGACAGATTATTTTATAATTCTGTCACGTAAGTAAACATTTTATATTAATAATAATATTCAGTAACGAGTATTGTATTGTAGTCTAAAATACCGTCACATGGTTGCATTATATCCTTCACTATGCTTTTGAGTCGAAGACATGCGTGTGAGTTAAAACCTGTTCCTGCAAAGTTACTGAAAAGTGCAGTTCAAAGTGCGTTAAAATTTTGTAAAAGTGTGTACCTATATGTTGTTAGAAAATGTTTTGCATTGTTTTCTAGTGTTTTAAAATCTGTAATAGCCCACGGTAAGCAAATCGGGTTTTGTAAACACTTATTTTGTAAATTGATTGTTTTACTGTTTAATTTTCGTGTTTGAAGTAAGGACACACATCAACTGGTCTTATTTTTCTAAGTATTTATTTAATTGAATACAGTTAATTAAAAAAAAAAAATATTTCTACTTGCCTGTGTTTGTAGTTATTAAGTTTTATTAGTTAACAGTGCATAGAAGTATAACTTCTGCCGGCAGTCCCACTGACTGCCACACCCTTTTTTTTTGTTTTTTTTTGTTCTTACATTGAAAACAGTAATTATTATTTTAACTGTTAAAAAAATAAACTATTTTAGAAAGTTTTTTCTAGGCTGTACTGTGGACTATGCAGTAGTCCGTCTCAGTAAATCGCTATTTGCCAAGGGACAGGTTTATGTTGCACTTAGTAGAGTGCGTTCTCCTCAAGGTGTTCGAATTTTAGATTTTAGACATCACAAAACTTACAGGGAAGGCACTCTGTAATAAAGAAGCAATGAAAGAAATGGACCTATGCGAAACCTATAGATGAAAAGTAATTTAATTAATGATTTAGTTTCTGTTTCATTTCATGCTATTTAACGTATACTTGTTTATTCTTCTTCTTAGTATTTCTTTATGCCAAGTTTTCCTTAAAATGTCCCTCTGTCCGTCCGTCCCACGGGTCTTTAAGAGTATGAAGCGTCATACATGTAGTTTACATACTTTACTTAGCTTTTCATACTCAAATTTCCATCCTCGTGGTAGGCCAGGAATTTCAAAAAAATAAATTTTGGAAACCGAGTAGGCAATTGGCTTAAAATTTTATAAAATTTAGTGTAAAAATTTCTTTTTCGTGTTGATAAGAGTTTTAAATCGATTACAAAATTCCCACATAATATACAAATTTAAGTAACTAAATAATTTATATACTTAATAGTAATATGACGTATAAATCAGTAAAAAAACTTTCTACTATAAAAAGTTTTTTTATAAATGGTGATTATTAAATAATCTCTTTTCTTAAAGTTTTTTTATTTACAAAAATTCTGAAAAAATATAAATTCCAAATAGTTTCAGTTATTAGGACGAATTACTTATAATTTGCTAATTCTTAGTCCGAGGATGGACTGAGGACTGCTCTCAAAGGCTTTATTCGGGTTCGTTTTTTCGGACCGTTCTAGAATTGTTTTTGAATGGACCTTCCTTCAAACTTGGAATAAATCTGATGTTTTCACAAACTGGTAAGTAATTAGAGAAGTAACTTTCTTCTATTAGATTGCAACCCGCTAAAGTTTCCATGGATTTTGATATGGCTATTCATAAAGCAATTATCCACGACTGGCCAACGACACAATTGGTTTCGCAGAATTCAGTCCTTAGGAATAGCAAATGAGTTCAGCAACCAGGAATCAGAAGTTGGAAAGTGGTTAAGGTATCCTTTTGGCCCCACGTTCCTCAATCCACGAGAAGTAGGAGATTGTTTCAATTTCAGTCTATATACAGTTAGAAACATATATGTAGAAGATAATGCCACATTTCCACTTATGGACTGAAGAAAGTCCTGCTTTAATTTATACCACCAATGCTTGTAAGTCGTTTTACTTAAGATTTAATGGATCTTTTTACGCCACACATCCAACCATTTATGTTTTTATTAAATAGACGCATATGTAAATATTAATAGTATTCACACACAATGTCAAATAAAACATAAATTTTTAAACAAAAAGTTCAACCAATAGTAGATTTACAAAGTCAACTACAAGAAAAATAACGAGATTTCATTGTGTTAAATGTGTCTCATATGTCACTTTTTGATTAAATATCATTAATTATATTAATAAATAGTTTTCATTTCCACTTGTTGTTTTTCTTATTGTATTTACAGTTAACTTATTAAAGTGGGATAGAGATAGTTTGGTATTCACTTTAGATCATTCATATTTTTTTCTAAATTTTTCCATTTGTACACATTACATGTCTGATTAATCTTTCAGGTTAGTTTGGTGTACACTTTACATCCTCCCGAAAAAAAGCACTGTCTTACTGGACTAGACTTACTTATCCCTTCTAGATGTTTTATATTTTTCGCTGTTCCAATGTACCAAGACCCCAGTTTAAAAAATAGTGATCGCAAAATGAACATAGCAATTATAGCGCATGGATTGGATATACCAACGTTTACTAAGATTTCATAGAGTACTAAGAATATCTAAAACACAAAAAAAATACTGTAAACTTTCAAGACTGACTGAAAATTTGATCAAGGTATGGTTACCGTTACCACCGTATATAGACAAGAATAGTAGAATCACAAAAATTCGTTTCATGCCGCTGAAGCTCTCGGTTCACATTTCGGTCTGCATCGTTGTCACTCACTAGCAGCGTTGCCAACGTAAAATTTCTGAAATCGGTAGATTGATACAGAATAAATAAAGAAAAATCGGTATATATGTATAATACGTTATAATAACAAAAATTGAAGTACTATAGACTAATGAAAAAGTTTATAACAATCTAACAATCAGTATATAAGGTAGCAAAAACGGTATATCGGTAGATTACTTTTTAAATCGGTAGATCTACCCAAAAATCGGTAGAGTTGGCATCGCTGCTCATCAGTTCTCACAAAAATGCACAAAAAACGTCGGCAAACCGGATTGAACTTCAAAGGCGGCGCCAAAGTGATCCTACTAATCTTGTATATATATATATTGTACCGTTACTTTCAATGAAGAATTAATTTACATTTGATAGAATTGTAATCATAAGGAAAAAATAAATAAAAAAATTACGTAGTTATATCAATAACAACTGATATTATATTTTTAATGCTAATGTATGTTATCTACTAGAATTACCATATATTAGTATTGGTGTTAATTATAAATGTTTTTATTTGCGACAATATTTCACAAATTGCATGTAGGGAATTTTTGCTCGTTATTGAATGTGTTTTTTATATTAATGTGCTGAATAATAATATAAAACAGCCTTATTAAATATTTATCATTTAGAGTTAATTTTGTCATTGACTAAATATACCTACTTAGTTAATTACGTCTGTGAAAATTTAATTTAAAATAATTTATTTCGTAACTTGGTGGTATTTAGCGGTAATAACACAAAACAGTACCATTTCATAAATAATACTGTCATATCAAATTAAAAAATGATATAAGATAAACCGTGAAATATTTCATTGTGGCCTACGCACCAGAAAAAAAATTCGAAAAGTGATGTGCAGTGGTAAAGATGAATATCTAAAGACGACTTTTATCAGAATATTTATTGACAACTTTTTATATTCAACTGACATTTTTATTTATTAATATATAGAGTGTATATATAAAATTGGTTCCACAACACTCCGCCTCAATTTTACAATTATACAAACAATATATTTAAAAACAAACTAATCCAATCAACTCAATGAATTTTAAAAACTTCGTACTTCCTAAACTCTTCGTGAATAGATCTGCACACTGTTCATTAGTTTCCAAATAGTGGACATCAATGATTCCGTTTTGTGCTGCATCCCGAACAAAATTATATTTTGTATCCATATGTTTTAATCTCTTGTGTTTCCATTTCTCTAAACATCGAATACAAGACATATTGTCCTCAAAAATAGTAACAGAATTTAAAACAATATTAAGTTCCAATAACAAACTTCTTAACCAAAGAACTTCTGTTGTTGCTTTAGCTAAAGCTACATATTCAGCTTCTGTAGACGATAGTGCGACTGTGTTTTGCTTTCTAGTTCCCCAGCTCACTGAAGCACCATATACCTGCTTGAAGCAAGTATCCAGAAGTTGATTTACGTGAAGCATCAGTAGCCCAATCAGCGTCAGCAAATGCCCTAAGTATAGTGTCGCAAGTCCTAGGAAAGAACAAACAAAAATTTTGAGTACCTTTAATATATCTTAATATTCTCTTAAGTCCTCTCCAATGCATTATATTAGCATTACTCTGAAAACGGCTAAAATAGTTTACTGAATAACTTAAATCAGGTGCTCAACATCAGATGCATAAGACTTCCTACAAGTTTTTACAGGTTTAGATTCATCCATACCAAACTTTTTTAAAACTATATTGATGTATTTAGGTTGACTTAAATACATACCCTCTGATTTTCTTTCTATTTTTATTCCAAGAAAACATTTAAGACAACCAAGATCTTTCATTTCAAATTCTTGCATAAGACTCTTTTGTATGTTGTTAATCATTTGCATATCATTGCTGGCTAAAATAAGATCATCTACGTACACTAGAAGATAAAATACACATTCATTATTAAAATATGAATACAGACACTTCTCATTTGGATTTTGTTTAAAGCTTAAACCTTTTAAAAAACTGTCTAGTCGTTGATTCCAAGCACGAGGAGATTGTTTTAGTCCATATAATGATCTTTTTAACCTGCATACAAGATTATCTTTGACAAATCCTGGTGGTTGATTCATATAAATTTCTTCTTCTATAAAGCCATGTAAAAAAGCATTCTTTACATCCATTTGAACTGCAAATAAATTTTCTTTGTTAATTATTGAAAGTAAAGTTCTTACAGTTGTTAGATGTGCCACAGGAGAGTAAGTTTCATTATAGTCAAATCCTTTCTTCTGTGCGTACCCTTTCGCGACTAATCTAGCCTTATAGCTTTCAATTCCACCATCTTCATTACGTTTTATTGCAAATACCCATTTACAATCTATAGTTTTCTTATTTGAAGGTAAAGAAGTTAACTCCCATGTTTCATTCTTCTTTAACGCCGTTAATTCATTTTCTATAGCAGCCAACCATTTATCTTTATCATCTCTACTCTCTATGTCATCATAAGTTTGAGGTAATTCATCTAAAAACAATTCTGCAACACTTAACGCTACTGCAATGAATTCTTGATTTTCATTTTCAGGTTGCTTATGTAATCTAGGACTTCTACGAAGACTTATTGGTTCCAAACTACTGAATGAGCTGGGTTGTTCTGCCGAATCATCATCTAAAGAATTGTCATATTGCTGTAATTTAATAATAGGTTTATTATTTAACAAATTTGTTGCAAATGTATTTTCGTCAAAAATAATATCATGTCCTCTAAAAACCTTTTTCTCATTAGGACACCATAAACGATAGCCATTGGAACAATATCCAATTAAAAATCATTTTTTCGTTCAATTTTCCAGTTTACTAGCAATTTTTTTTTTAGGAATGGCAAGATACGCAACACAACCAAATATTCTCACTTTTGATAAATCAGGTTTTTCATTGTACCACAATTCAGCTGGAACTTTATTCTTTAAAGCTTTAGTTGGTGATCTATTTACTAAATAGGCAGCTGTCATAATAGCTTCTGACCATAAACTTTTATCTAATCCAGAATTGAATAGCATACATCGTACTTTTTCAATTAAAGTTCGGTTCATTCTCTCTGCTATTCCATTTTGCATTGGACTATATGGAATAGTATACTCAATTTGAATTCCACATGCCTCTAAAAATTTAGATAAATTTTTAGAAACAAATTCACCACCATTATCACAGCGAAATCTACTTATCCTAGAATTAAAATGAGAAGTAGCCATTGCATGATAAATTTTAAAAACATTAAAAATTTCTTATTTTTTTTTTAACGTGTAGCAGTAAGTAAAATGTGTGAAATCATCAATAAAAGTTAAAACATATCTTTTTCCATCATAAGAAGCAGGATTAATTGGTCCAAATAAATCACTATGAACTAATTCTAAAGGTCTTTTAGCTTTAACATAACTCTTTGTGTGAGGCAGGCGGGTTTGCTTACCCTGTATGCAAAACTCACATAGTTTTTTCAAGACACCATTTAATTTTACACCAGTTACCATTGAACAAAGTTGTTTTAAGCGACCATTACTCATATGTCCCATACGTTTATGCCAAATCTGTTCTTTACTTTCATTTGCTTTGATAACATTTCCAGAAGTATTTGGCTTTGTATCTGAATACAATACTAACATATAATAGTATATTACGTAACAAGAGTGGTAAGTAGGATATTACGTACGAGTGGAAAAGTTACGCACGAAGCCGCGTAGCGGCGAGTGCGTAATTACACGAGTACGTAATACCTCTTACCACTCGAGTTACGTACTATGCTTTATCTACGAGTCAATATTTTTATTTTAATTCTAAATATTTGACATCTCTAATAAAATATATGACGAAATTTTACGTTTAAAATAACATCTATCAAAGTAGTGACATTAAGTAACATACTAGATTAAATAATCATTTAAAATGTAATATATGTTGCCTAAATCTGTTTTATTTTTTAATAAAAACTATTATATATTTTTAATTTATAATATTGTGTGGGTTAGATATTTGCTGAAAAACCATTTTTTAATGTAACAATTATTTAAAACAGCAAAATATTTTGTTTTACATGCATAAATACGCGTTCCAACATGACGTTTCATTACGCACAACTGTGCGTTATAGCTTACTTACCATGCATGGTGACAATGAGTATAAATGACATTTACTATCAAAGGAGTAGATAAAGTTTATTTATTTTCGCTGCAGTTGCAATAACCGTTGAACCTTGATATATAGTTGCTTTTTCATCATCAAAAATTACCTTAAATCCTCGAGATGTCAACCTGCGAACAGAAAGAAGATTATATGCTAATTGAGGAACGATAAGTATATCATTGATATTTAATAATTTTCTTTCTTCTCCATCAACATAAGAATTAACTACCATAACTCCTTTCTTAGTGGCTTTCAATGTTTGACCTGCTTTAGCAACATTAATATTCATTGGTTGTTTTAATTCAGTTATATTTGTTAAAAAATCACTGTATATTTCATTGACGATATGTTCCGAAGCTCCTGAGTCCAAATACCACGTTAACTCTTCCATATTTAGCGAAGTTATTAAACATTCAGAAGTAAAAGTCATAAGGTTAAAATCATCAGAACTTTCTTGACTTTCAGCAATATTGGCACGTTTAAATGAGTTGTTCTTATGTTCTTTCTTTAATTTCCTACACTGAAATCGTTTGTGACCTTTCTTTCCACAAAAATTACAGATTATTGTAAATTCTGTTGACTTCTTACTTGTACTAAGGAAACTGTTATTTAAAAACTTTTCACCAGAGGTTGCACTATTACGTTTCTTTTCTTCATCCAATAAACGGGTTTTAACAAACGCAAGTGTCAGCTTCTCAGACGATAATGTTTCTAAGGCTGTAATGATAACATCATATTCAGATGGCATCGTTAATAAAAGATGACACACAACATCAGTTTCTTCTAAATTAGCACCAGTTGACTTGTGTTCACGAATTAATTTATCAAATTTTAAGAAATGAGTTTCTAAATTACCAGCACCAGGATCATATTTAAGGGTCAATAACGCCTTTCTAAGTAATAGCTACGAAATGCTTAGTTTTTGATAATTACTTTTCAAAATCTTCCAAATACCAAATGCACTTTCTTCATCTTTTACTATTTGCAAATAATCATCTGAAATTCTTTGGATGATGAGCAGTTTGCATTTTCTATCTTTTTTTCGATGTAAACTTAACTCTTTTTCTTTCTTTGATTTTTCTAAGGCAAAATCATTTTCTCCAAATGTAACTCTGTCTTTATAATTAACATGAACATAGTCCAATAATTCGTAGTCATCCAATAAAATCTCTAACCCGAATCGCCAATTATCATAGTTGGTCTCGTCAAATAGAGGAATCCTATATTTCTCTTCTTCAGTACTCATTGCAAACAATCAGTCAATCCTCATAATAAACTAATTAAAACCAGGGTGAAAAAATAAGGTGGTCTAACTACTGTATTTCACAATGCTTTAAGCAGTGTCACAAAGTTTGGTCCTTCTAAATCTTTAATATAGATGTCACCCTATGGCGGGATCCTATGCTGTTGCGTGCGGGGTTGTCTATATGCGTCTGGAAGTGTGATTGATAAGATAAAATTGATTAGAATCATAACCTCACTAATTACTATAATATCCTACATCTCTACCGATAGAATAATGTTAGTAAAATGGTTAAGTATTGTATTGTTTCAACTTGTGGTGTAACCCAGAGGTACAATATAGATAAATTGTCGATCTTTGGTGCACCAAAAGATCAAAAGGTGGAATGGGAAAGCATTATTAACTGTACATTGAAAGGAAATGCTCGCGTTTGTAAAAAACATTTTTCACAAAATGATATTATAAGAGGTGTTAAACGTGAATATAATGGTTTAGTAATTTTGGATGTAAGTATATTGTCTATAATATTATAATAATATTATCAGTCTTTAATTTCATATTTACAATTTTTACTATACAGTATACATTTAAAGCCAAGAAGTTAAAGAGAGGAGCCCTCCCAAAATGTGATAATAGTAAAAACATTGATATAATTAAAGATGAGATTGATTGTGGAAGTATAAAGTAGAGAAAACAGATACAGAACATCACACTTTTAAAGTATGTAATCATCATCATAAGATCCGAGTCATAAACAAAATAAAGATAACTTTTTGAGGTAAAATATCTACTAAAATATACCAATTTTTTATATAATTAAATAAGATTGAATAAGTATTAAATTCTTTTAAATTTTAGAACTTGTATGAATTTATCAAGTGGTTGGAAGATTGGCAAAAAGTGATTGATGAGAAAATTGCAGTAAATGAGAAGGCAAAAAAAGAAAAGATTGTTAACGAGACGAGGAGGCAGAAACAGACACACGGGGGAATTGTTTCGACACGGAGAAAATAAAACGGATAGAGGCAGAATATAGTACAAGAAGAAAAAAATAGATAGGCAATTCCTAAGTAGCGCAACTGCAGAAGGACTTAGGGTGACATTGCATTCCACTATTGAATTAAGGAAAGTTTTATTAAACACATGCAATTTTAAATTTGTATTAGCTTGAAAATTTAACCAAGACTGTTTGGAGGTAAAGTCGAGTACGTCATTAATAGAACAACGTCCTAAATTAACTTTTGAGGACTTTACAAAAGCATTTGATAAAAAAATGGGAAAGATCAGTTACGAAAACAAGAAGAAAAATTGGAAAATTACGTCGAAGAATGAAGTTGGGAGCTGGATAAAATAATTAAATTTCTTTCTTAATTCCTCCAGCTAATTATTTAATTTATAAACTACATTTGAACATTCGTATGGATAATTCAATATTTTAAATTATAATATATTTAGTAGCATATGTTACAAATATTTTTTTATATACTCATAAGCAAAAGAAAATAAGTTTTATTTTAAAATCATTTTGGCATTTTAGTATAAATTATTTTTATTATTATGCGCGGACCGCAACAGGTAGAGCCATCTATCAATCATTTAATGAAAGGGTAAACAATGTGACATAGCCAAACAAATTGTTAGACCACCTTATTTTTTCACCCTGATTAAAACTATTCTGGACCCATAACCTGATGTGCAGTGGTAAAGATGAATATCTAAAGACGACTTTTATCAGAATATTTATTGACAACTTTTTATATTCAACTGACATTTTTATTTATTAATATATAGAGTGTATATATACAATTGGTTCCACAACAAAAAGAGGTTGACCTTAAAGGCCATCCTTGCAACTTCCCGCTAGTTTTAACGTGACGTATTTTGACGTTTTTGACTTTTTTTAAAATGTTTAAAAAGCCATAACTTTTGAACGCGTTATTCGATTTGATGTTCAAGATGGCATATTTTGACGTTTTTGACTTTTTTTAAAATGTTTAAAAAGCCATAACTTTTTAACGCGTTATTCGATTTGATGTTCAAGATGGCATTCGACGCAGTTTTTTGAGACCTAAAAATCGATTAGTAGCAAAACCTGTAAGTTATTAAAAAAAATACACATTTTCGTTTGAAATTTTTCGACAACGATATCTCACGGATGAATTAACCGATTTTAATTTGCAAAACGGCATTCGACGTGGTTTTTTAGGCTTGAGAGCTGATTAGGTTATGAAATTGATCGATGTAATAGCCAAAAAGATATGCCCACAAAACATCATTTTTACCAATTGTTTTTTCGGTTATTTTGAAATTTCTCAAAATCTACCGGTTCGAATCGGCTCAAACTTACAGGGAGTCTAAGTTAGATGGAACTCTTTGGAACGCTTTTTATTTCATTCCGATCGGTCAAGATTTTTTGACTAACCGATTTTGCACTCCCGGTAACGTTTTTAGGTCTCAAAAAACTGCGTCGAATGCCATCTTGAACATCAAAATCGTAACGCGTTAAAAAGTTATGGCTTTTTAAACATTTCAAAAAAAGTCAAAAACGTCAAAATACGTCACGTTACTATAGCTTTGCGGTTAAAACTAGCGGGAAGTTGCAAGGATGGCCTTTAAGGTCAACCTCTTTTCGAATTTTTTATCTTCTATGCAACTCCAACACAATTTCACACGTATGCAGAATATTTGCGTATTGACATGCTATATTCATCAATATGCATAGACGCAACTGGTATATTAGTTAAAAAATTAATAGATTCTGGTAATAAAAAAACTGATCACATATTTTTGTATCAAATTATTATCAATTTTGATGATACTTCTATAGCCGTTTGTCAATTGCTATCAGAAAAGCATAGCGCAAGTTTTTTTTTGGCTTTCTGAGTGGAAAGAAAAAGTTAATTTACCACATAAGCAGTCTCTGATGGATCTCTGCTAAATGCGATCTTAATAATTGTGTTTCATGTTAAATCTTTAAAGGATTATATTAACTTTATTTTTGAAAGTCTTATCACAACCAATAACTTACTGTCATTATATTAGATACAGCACTCTTTCTTCATGCAGTCAGTAGATGAAAATGTTTCCAACCTGCTCTGTATAAAATCGTGAAGTATATTTTTCTATATTGTGTGGCTTTGATAATTAATTGTGATCAATTATCTAAATTAAAAGAAATGTTTTTGATAATTTTAATTATGTAGCACAGAATTTGACGATTCAATTATTGCTATAGGCGAACTTCAAATGAAACTTGGAAGAATAAGTTAAAAAACAAAATCCTGATCTTAGTGTTATGAACTCTCTTTAAATTGACTCTGGTAAAAGTTTGAAAGTAAATTTAATGCATACGCGGTGCGAATATTTAGAATACAAATATTCAGCTAATGAAAAACCTCGTGTGCGGTGCCAACCAAAACATATTTGCCTTCGGCGTTTTACCCGTGAACCCCCTTTTTTAATTGTTACCCCCAAGACATACCACTACAAGCCGCCACTGCCCAAAATGTGTGTTTTTTTAGGAAAAGCAATAGAAGCCCGATCCTTTAATATCCAATCCTTTCTTTTTGTATCTCATTGTACCTTGGATATTATTTTTTATAGCTCTACATATACTTGATATTCTTGCTGTTTGTGCTCGGAGTTTTCATGTAATTCTTGGTGGTTTCAAAAATAAAATTGTTATCCTAGTTGGACCTTTTAGTCACATTCAATTTTGCCTTTTCGCCTCCACTAAAAATTTTTTGTTACGTTGACGGACATGACTTCCTGAACGTTTCAGATTAGATATTTAAATATTGAAATAAATATTTATTTAAATTAATTACAAAATTGTTAGGAACTATTAAATAAAAAAAAAAACAATATAATGGCTGAGGCACCTTTATAGACAAAAATAGTAGGATCGCTTTGCGCAACGCCTTTGAAGTTCTTTGTCCAGTTTCGAGAACTAAACTGTGGAAATGTCCATCGGGGATCTGTAAAAGTTCGTGTGGATGTCCCATTTCCACCAGGTTACCAAAACTCATTACAAGTACTTTATCTGAATCCATAATGGTATTTAACCTATGAGCAATTGTTAACACTGTGCAATCTTTAAACCTTTTATTTTGCGGATTGTAGATTGAATAAATGAATCCGTTCTAAAAAAATATAAGCGCACTATAAAAACATTAGCCAACATTCATCTTAGTTACAAATCGAAACTATCAATTTTGGAAACCGAATCGATTCTCTTAAGGAACTAGCTTATACTAAGTCTAGAATATCTGAATCAGGATGAGGTCGCGACATGATTAAGATTTACATTAACTATAAAGTATTATTCGTTCGTGCAGAGTGACCTATTTTATCTTAATGGGTGTTTAACGACGGCTGGTTAAGGCTTCTATTGTATTAGATTACTTGATTTTGAACTTTACAGGTTGGGATTTGATATTTTCATGGATCTACAAATTCTAATTTTTTTCGAGTATTGTCGTCAACCGAAACTTTTGAAAAATTTCTTTTATTTTCGATCGATATGTGGTTAACACCAGAAACTAAAAATCAGGACTCTAATTTGTTGGATGTGAGTGATAATGATCTTAAAGTAGAATTTGATAACAGTGTCTAAAGAGGTGAAAGAAAGTAGTCTTTTATTGAGTTTACAAAAAAAACACATCTTTGCTGTCAAGCCGCAGTTCAGTAAAATATTTGAAAAGAATAGTCTGCTGTTATATTTAAGATCCTATTACGGCCCTGAGTTTTAAAGTGTCGGTTTAGGTAGCTGTTAAGATTAGTCAGTCCGCAGTTTATTAACATTAATTAGGTTTCTTTTGTGCTTATACAACAGATAATTCCAATCAACTAAAAAACACTGGCTCATTCTGAGTCTAAGATATCAGAATCAGCAAAATGTGCAATCAATTGTGAGATTTATAAACGGTGGTATTTTGATTACTTCTCAATTAAATAAACAAACAAGAATTTAATTAAAAACGATTCTGACAGAAGAATTTGTTTGAATTATAGTATACGAGGTCTGTCGCAAAGTAGACAGAACTTTTAAGAAATTTCGATACTATACCCCGGCCGCTGAAAAGATGGAATTCAAAGATTCTTGATCAGTGAATACGGTCATCTGAACGGCTTAATCTTACGATGTAACGCCTTCTAAACTGCAGTAAACGAAGGACAGTTTAGACTGTACTCATACCAAAGATAATATAAACTGTGGGGTGAAATAAGGAGTACATTTGTCTCGTGATCATTCCATCTTTTCGACGGCCAGACTATAGTAGATACATCTTTCATTGATGTTCTGCCAAAATTTCATGACAATCGAACTACTTCACGCCGAGTTATCACGCTCATAGTGACAGTCCGATTTTCGAATCGGATGAAAAATGAGCATCGAACAAAAAGGCCATATTAAGTTCTGTTTTAAACTTGGTAAAAAATTAACCGAAACGCATCGATTGTTGAAAAAAGTTTACACGATTTAAAGAGGGTCGTGAGTCGCTGGAAGACAAAATTTGCCGCCATAAACTGTCGAAGAAGTGCGTCTGTTTATTAAAAATGAGCCAGACAAAGTCATTATAGAAATACATGCAAATAGAAATAATTATCTCCAAAGATTTGATCCATTGCATTTTGACCAGAAATTTTGGCATGAGAAAGGTTTCACGGTTTGTTCCACACAAGTTCACGGATGACAAAAAATGCTTCGAATTCAACATTCGAGAGACATCATTAAAGAGGCCAAAAAAGATATCAACTTTCTGTACAACATTGATACATGGTGTTTTCAATACGATTCCAAAACCAAGCGTCCGCATGGAAGCACCCAAGCGAGCCACATCCGAAAAAATGCTATTGGTAAGAGTCAAAAGTGAAGACAATGTTGATTTGTTTCTACGATTCGTTCCAGCGCCAGCGGGCCGAACGGTTAATGCTTTTTATTATCATGGTGTTATCAGGCGTTTGCTCTCGCGTATTGGTCGTGTTCGGCCAGAATATCGCGAAGAAGGAAGCTGGGGCTTATTGCACGATAATGTACCTGCCATTACATCGATCGAAACTTGCGGAACTTACGGTGACTTAATTAAGTAAGAATTGCTCATTCAAATATACGAAGCATCAACTTTGCATCATAGTATTATTTGCCGGTTAATTTAAATGAGATAGTAACTGCGCCACCTTACAGTGGCCTCATAATACCTAATTAAGTGTAATTGCTTGTTTGAATATATAAGATATTAACTGCGACACCTTACGGCGGCGTCATAGTACTTAATTTAGTATATAAATAATATATAATACTAAAATATTTTTTGCATAAATTAAGAGCACTTAATGAGCACTTAATATCTATGCACTGTCTATGCTCGTTTTGAGCTCCTATAAACTCTAGTTCAAAGATATTACTTGCTAATTACTTCAAGATATGCAGACATAATAATGTAATAAATAAAAATCTTACCGAGGATCGACATTGGCGGTGGCTTCATCTAAAACTAGAATTTTGTTATTCCTTAAGGCTGCTAGAGCTAAGCAGATTAATTGTCTTTGTCCCAAACTAAAATTACCACCTCCTTCTGAAACTTTAAAATCTAAAGACTCTATGGACTTTTTTAATTCCACCTGTAAAATAATAGTATATTATTCAACGAGCGTATAATGGTAGCTATTATTCACGAAGATGAAGTTTACAACACGAGCCAAAGGCGAGTGTTGTAATTCATCTGAGTGAATAATAGCCATTATACACGAATAGAATACTATACTTTGTCCACGACACAATTGTTATAATCACAAGTTTAAAATTCTAAATTTACGCTATAATTAATGTAATTGAAGTTTCAAATGTATATGACTTACACTAACTACGATCTAAATCTAAAGATTAAAGTGTGTAGCTTAGATGTAGTGGTAAAAGGTAGGTCGATTCTTTATACATGTGTTTTGTTTGTTTACACCATTGACATATAAATACGGATTGAAATGTCAAAAGAAAATATAAAATTTGTCTAATATGAGTTATTCTCTTATAAAGTTTGGACATACGTTCTGTTATGACGTCATGCAGTGAATAATGAACCATTATTCACTGGTGAATAATAGGTACTATTATTATTTATGAAGCACTAGTATAATGAACGTTTTGTAGAACAGTCGTGGACAAACAATTTTATTGCAATTATTAAAAAATACAGGTTTAGATTAAAAAATTATTGATCCACAAATTTGTTAAAGATTTGGTACTTAAATCCATTTTCAATGAGGTGCGGGTCGAAACGTCTATTAGTTGTTCTTCTTCTCGCAGTGATAGGCAAGACATTGGCTGTAGTTCATACTTAAATAAGTTTGCAAATGAGTAATTGTTATTTCTGGTTTAGCATAGCTTTCACCAAACAATTAATGTTACTACAGTGTCTTTGAGAGCGGGTAGAATAAGTTGCTCTGTTATAATGAGTGTTTTTTTACATTTAGCTACTTTGTATGATGCTAATAAAGCTTTTTCGTTCACTGCGAGCGTTTTCTGAAAATTTGACTTCTGTTTTTAAATGATCTGTTTTTTCTCGAAAAAATAACGTGGT
Organism: Altica lythri; assembly: GCA_964028335.1. NCBI lineage: Eukaryota > Metazoa > Arthropoda > Insecta > Coleoptera > Chrysomelidae > Altica > Altica lythri. Next base: position 65,159,118 of record OZ034802.1, read on the forward strand.
TTACTTATATATTCCATGTGCAATATTTCTAGGTGTCTCTTCTATGTAGTGGAGTTCAAACTATTAACAACTAATACTTTTAAACAAACAACGGATCGCGATTTTTCTTCTCCATTAGATTTAATGCTTGCAAAGCTACCTTTACAGATCTATTGTGAACACCCATCATATATAGAATAGTATTAGAGCTCCTTGTCTAGCCCTACCTTTTTAATAAGACTTAAAAATTTGAGTAAGTTTGGTCATATTTTAGAATTTTAGATTTATCGGTAAATCTGTCGAAGTACAAGGTTTTTCATCGTATAATTTTCGTTTGGCTTCAATTAGAAAGTTATCCATACTTACAGCGTAGAAAATATTCAGCGTTAGAGCACTCAACTTGATTAACTTTAACAAATTATTGAAATGTAACAACTGTCTCTCTATTTATAGCCACGCATCTTCATCGAGACAATTCAATGACGTTCGACATCCTTCACGAAACATCATTGTCCGTGGTGCCAAGCAGATATGACTATACCAGCTAGATATGCAGTTTTACCTAGTCTAATTTTAATTGCACAGATTGACTATTTAATTCTCGCAATACAATCTAAACTAACATAATTGGTTCATGATCGATTTACAATTCAAACAGGAAATTTTCTTTGGATGGGTGAACCGCTTTACAAATAAATACAATATAAAAGAATTTTGCACTTTAAAATCAATAATAAAAATACCGTACTTGTTCTATAACTTTCCATAACTGTTCATCAGTAAATTCGTTGAATGGGTCCAAATTATATCTTAAAGTAGCTGAAAATAGAACAGGCTCTTGAGGTATTATCGAAATTTTTTTTCTAAGATCAGTTAATCCAAGTTCTTGTGTATCTACACCATCTATATAAATAGAACCTTCTATTGGAGAAAGATGGAAAAGTGCTGATAACAGAGAAGATTTTCCTGCACCTGTGCGTCCCACTATTCCAATCTTAAAGATTTTAAATAAATAACTGCTTAAATTGGGAACCATAAATGCAATTTTACCTTTTGGCCTGGTAAAATGGTAAAATTTAATTTGTTTAAGACTTGTGGGTCTTCTGCATCATATTTCATGGAGAGATCGATAAATTGTATCATTCCTTGCTTGGGCCATTCTCCTTTTGGATATTTATCTGCAAAAATTAAATAATGTACAATAGGTAATCCTGCAAAAATTTAGCGTAAGGAAGTATATATTTGCCTCATAGATTGTGCTTTTGATTGTGTTAAACATTCCGTGTTATTGACAATTTTAGATGAAAATGGGTTGGATGACAACGACATACAAAATCAGTTTCACCTATATAGACATCAAGTAGCATCCGTAAGACTGGAAAGCGGGCTAACAAGTGAAACACCCATTAACCGCGGAGTTACGAAAAGATGTGTTCTATCGCCCACCTTATTCAATGTCTACTCAGAATCCATCTTTCAGAAAGCGTATAAGCGCACAAGGAAAACCTTTCTGCAATATAAGATACGCTGATGACACAGCGTTATTAGCTGATAGTGCAGAAGATTACTAAACAGGGTAATTAAAGAAGGCGATGAGCTTGGCCTAAATATAAACACTGCGAAGATTAAGGTTATGGTCATAAGTCGAAATCCAAATGTACAAACAAATATAACCATTTACGAAAAACCATTGAACAAGTATCAAGTTTCAAATACTTGAGCTGTTGGATAAAGGACAATGTAGACCCAGACCAAGAAGTAAGAACAAGAATAGAGATGGCATCCTCAAGGTGAGAAACTTGCTAAGCGATCGTAGCCTCAGATTAACAACAAGACTCGGATTTGTCAATTGCTATGTGATTCTAGTTTTGTTGTATGCAATTGAGACTTGGACAATAAAAGCAAGTACAATGAATTGCCTTGAGGCTTTTGAAATGTAAATATTTCGACGTATACCCAGTATATCCTGGTAGAAGACAGAGAGAATTAAGATGAGAGAGCAGACCGCATATTTAGGACACATATTTCGGCACCAGAGGTACGAGCTCCCAAAACTCATCATGAAAAGAAAAATAGAGGATCGCAGAGGACCTGACCGAAGACTATGTTCGTGGCTGAAGAACATCCTTGACTGGACAGGACTTGATTTGCATATACCTACTACCGAGAGCAGCGCAGAATCGCACACATTTCTCCGAAATTATTGTAAACCTCCACGATGGAGACGACAATATACAAGGATAAAACGATTTGTTATTATAATCTAACGAAAAGTAGATACAGAATTGAGATGTAAGTTGTTTACCCTTTGGTGTTTGAAATGGTCCTTCTTGCTGAATAGTTGTATACTGAAAAAGTCTTTCAACACTTGTTAATTGATTAACCACTTCGGTTAAACAGACTCTCGCGTCCCCCCTTACCTGAGCCCAGTAGGGTGCTAATAAAAGAGCAATAAAAGAGACCTTTTCGCCTACCCTCACCGCATGTGGTTGTATGAATTCACGATTTTACAATCTATTGTTTATATTTAACAAATATATGTGTTTTATTTTTTATAAATAAAAATAAATAAATATCAGAAACGTAAAGATATTTTTTTTCTGATTTCAACCATATTAACTTACGCAAAATTTTGTAGTTTACAGTTATGTCACCAAAATATTCTAAATTACACTGAGAAACAAACAACACCCAATATAACATAAAATACCTTTAGCGCCTGTATCTAACAGGACTTGTCAATTAATATTAATACTATTAATAGTCATAAATATACCCATCACCAACATGCAAAAAGAAATCAAAATAGAAAAGAACATTAAATACCTACCCCAAAAATGCATATCTAAATATTAATAGTAATAAATATACCCCTCACCAGCATGCAAAAAAATACCTCTAGCAAATGTATGTAATAGTAGTACTTACTTGTTAATGTAAAAAAGTGATTAGTTCATCAGTGGGTGAAAATGCTGTATCGCATTGGTAATATCCGTCCATTACTCTTCATGTGTGGTGCATCGACTACGCCAAACATACTCCACCAAATATGTTTCAAATCTAGTTATGCACATCCTTCCCAATCGTCGACGAAGATTCCTCTTAATGACAGACCATTTACTTTCGATATTTTGGGTGTGAATAAGTCGATTGTTTGGATCCACAAAATGTGACGGGCGCACCGTAACTGCGGTACCAATTCCCAGAATCCTTAAGCCGGTGTCGGAACTGCGGTACGGCTCAACTTTATGCAAATTAAGGTGACCTCTTCCTTTCGTAATTGCGGTACGTATTTATACGTATTAGTTTATCCCAATGAAATAAAAGATTAAAAATATTTTACTAAATATAATTTATTAGATAATTTTATATAGTAACATATAAGTATCTATATCCTAATTGTTAATTTTTAAAGACATTGCAAATTGTGTGAAACACATTTCACGAAATCATGTCTAGATATCTCATTGTTTTTGTATTGATTTATTTTAAAATCAATAAATTTTTGTTTTTGTAAAATTTTTCTTCTAATACATCTATGTACGTTCTTTTTAATAGAATTAATTTTAATGTAAGTATCACACGGAATATTTTTTAAAGATTCCAAAAATGTGTATATATTAGGTTTATGCGATCCACAATAGTTATTAAATTTCGAATGAAATGATTCGCACGTATTCGTTGTTCTACATAGCGATGCAGAATTTGAGGCCCATAGAATAGGCGGAAATGTAGAAATAGCATCAATATAATTGTCTACTTAATAGTCTGCAAATTTTAAAATTTCTCATAAGTTGGCTGTTCTGCGAGAAAATCAAAAACAAATCTGCAACTTCATCAGGATCCAGGAAAGTAAGTCCAAATAAATGGCGCAACCATATTCCAGTCTCAGATTCGTTTTTGTATTCCGCTGTTAGGCCGAGATGTTGAATTTTTCGCCACCTATAATAAAGACAAAATTATCAAATAAACCAAGCTTTGGAGAACAGAATTTTATATAAACTTTTCGACTTAAAATTCACACAAATAAGAAACCACACATTATCAAATAATCTATAGGTACACATTAATACAAAGTTGACAAAGTATGTATTGAAAATAAATAGTTTATATTGTTAACTTACCATGACTGTGTGAGATGAAATCTGCAGCCAACAATTTCTGCTTCTGGAAAACATTGGTTAATACTTGCATGAATGGCCATTTCAAAGTCTATCACAATTGATTTTGGTCGAAGTACATAGTGTTTTTCACAACACTCTTTTTTCAGTAGTTCAAATAAGTTTGTGTATGTTTGTTTGGACTTATTTGGAAGCAAACAGAATACAACGGGTAGGTACATAAACTTCATTGGAAAATACATGAATTGTGAATAATTGCAAGAAATTCTTTTCACAATAGTCAAAAGCTCCATCCATGAACCATATTTCATTTTTACACATAAAATCAAAATTTTTTTCGCATGAAAATATCACTATATTATTTACTCTGTCGTTTCGAATTAAAAATTGTTCATCCAATGAAGTTCGGTTATCCATTTTGTCCAAACACTCATGTATAGTATAACAAGACCCACTTGGATAGGAATTATTTTTACGATTTTACCAGGGGAAACTCAAAAGAACGTCATTATATAAACGAACCTAATAAAATATCTATTTAATGCTGCTTTTAACTTCACGAATCACACCTGTACGCCCATGAAGAGAATTCTTGAAATTTCGAAAAGAGCGTTGACCACGCCTATTCAAGTGGTTTTGGATAAACTATACCTCACTTTTAGATCTCGGCAATTTCGGTAGGTGTTGTAACTTTTTGCGACTTATAGTTTTTCTTATTAAATTCACATCCTTTGTGGTTAAAGTATCTAAAGCTGTCTTATGTGAATTTAATTCAGCATGGATAAGCTTTGCTGGTTTTTCATTAATTAAACAGGAATCTAATTCACTAATTTTTCGTTTTATACCGTTACTTAATTCTTGTCTTATTAAGATTTGTTCACTGGTGGGTTCATGGTTATGTACTCCTCCTTTTCTTGAAAAGATCTCCTCCTTACTCATTGTAAAAATATTAGCATTACATGTCCTTAGGGTACAACTCCAACACATTTCACCACTACTTTTAACTTCGCGATATTTATAAAATTTGTTTCCCTCAAAACAAATTAATATTTCTCCACGCTCGCTTAGCATTCGCTTCATTTTGATCTCGTAAAATAGTAAACACTTTAATTCAATAGATAATTGATAAATGAGACTACTTGCGCTAAAGAGATTTAAATGCCCTTAGGTACCACCTACCCTTTTACCCATGGAAAAACCCAAAATTAGTCTGTACCGCAATTACGACAGGGGATTAAAATCCTTTGGGTCAGGTATGCACGGGTAAGTTGACCGTACCGCAGTTGCGATGCACCCAATGTGACAGCGTCCACTTTTGTACTTTGTTTTTATCTAAACAAAAATCTGAATTAAAGTTTTTTTTTAATTTTTTTATGAATATTTATGCAAATATATTTCATAAAATAATTTATAAGCTTTATATTATCGTCAAAAAAAAAACTTACCCAAAAAACCATAATCGAAAAAATATTGGCATTCTTCCTCGGATTTTCACGGTTTATCTTGTAACCTACATCCATGTTTTTACATCAAGTTTTTCACACTAAAGCACGTCTACGTTTGAACCTTGTTTTACATAATCCCGATAACCTAACACACAATCGAGGTGGTAGAGGTATTGTTATTTTTTTTTTGAAGTAAAACTTCTTTAGGCGCGACTACGGGTAACTCAGTAATTCTAACGGACGTGACGTCATATTCTAACGTAACGCAAAAAACTGATACAAAAAACCTAACACGATTCCGCCTACTTTATTAAATAAAAGTTAAATCTGTAATTGTACATTATGGTAGGCAACATAATATACATATTTTGCTGAGCTGTCAAATTGACAACTTGTCAACCAAAATACATTGTTGGTGAATAGTTTTACGCCTAAAATTTGTGTACAGAAAATTAATGCACTATAAAGTCTATCTATAAATGTATTGAAATTTCCAGATGGGGATCTATAAATATTTAATATACAACAGGTGGTTTGAAGTATTTTAAAAGAGATACTGGAGATTTCAATATCTACTTCAAGTGATAAATTAGTCAAAAAATCGTGTTTCTTAATTTCTATGGAAGATTTTGTCAAAATTAGTACACCGCCATGTGATTTATTAGTTCTATTGAAGTAATAGTAACAGAGTAATTATTAAATCGTATGTAGCCGATATTGTCATTATTGGACCATGTTTCGGATAGACATAATATGTCTGGTTCATATTGATTGAAATTGATTGACAGTTAACATTTAAAATACGGAAGAAATTATCAGATTTCTCATGATTTTCACACACACAGTTCTTTATGACTTCCTTGCGATACATACGTACGTCAAAACTTTTGATTAGCTAACCTAACCTAACCGTTATTTCTGTCAAAATTTGTTAAAACGTGAAAGTGAAATTAATGAATTTTAGATAAATTACAAAACAAAAAATAGTTGTCACTTGAATAAAATGGCGGATTCTTAGGAATATTTTACTCTTTCAGCAATAAATAATAATAATAAACGAAAAAATCAAAAACCTGTAGCTACTTGTTAATAAACATATTTTGAATTTGAATTTATTTTGCGATGATACGTACGTCAAATAAGTTTTACTTCAATCGCGCGTAAATGTTACACGCACACTCTTTTTTATAAAAGTTGTACCTAGAGTATAAAATTCTGTGCAACTTTTGTTTAAACTTTTTTTTCATACAACCAACCATTTTTAAAGAAGAGCGCGAAGAGTGGGCTTATGCAAAGTCAAGCGTGAGTTACGCTTATCAGTGCGTTGTACAAAATTAATTGCTAAGTAAACAATGGTAGATAATTATTAAACTGTGCCCATTATTTATGTACTAATTATTAATTCTTTGTATTAAACTATTTAACTATAGTATAATTATTAATTCTGGATAACTGGCTTGAATGAGATAAAGTTAAAACGCGTCGATAAGGTTTTACCGCTTTCAGCCATTTACAAATCTATCAAAGATCCATTGTTACGTTTCCAGAGAATAACTGTAAGCAAAAAATTTGAAAGTAATCTACAAGAATATCTTCAATATGAACTAAGCCCGTATCCAACACCTTTATTTGATAGTAATGGCATGAGAAAAACCACGAAAGCGACATTATATGACAATATGATACCTGTCGATATCAATTTTGATGAAAATAATGTAACATACATTATCGATGGTGGATTTTAGCTGCATCGCGTCGTATGGAGCAAAACGATACTTTCTCCTTTATTTTAGATAAATACACTAAATATTTACAAACACATTATGGCTAAAAAATTGTTGTTGTATTTGACGGATATTCGGTCTATGGCAAAAATATTAAAGTAATTGAACAACAAAGAAGAACTGCTGCACTTTCAAAATCATATGAAGTTTGTTTTGACGAAACAATGATTGTGCCAATCAGCCAATAATTTTTTTTATCAAATCAGTCTAATAAAAAAAATTATCAACATGCATGTTGAAAAATTTAAAACTGTTAATATCACAACGAAACAAGCCAGAGATGATGCTGAGGTTCTCATCATCAACACAGCTATTGCCGTATCAGAACATCAAAAGACTGCCGTCATTATAGGAGAATATATTGACTTACTCGTTATTTTAATTGGACGTACAATAGGAATCAATAGGATTTTTTTTTAAAGTTGGTAAAGGCAAATTTACCCTTCTAAAGGTTTTGACCAATATCCTTGTACTAAAAAGTACATTTTATTTTTACACGCATTTAAGTGGCTGTGACACGACTTCTGCGCTGTTTAAAAATGAAAAAAAAACTGTTGCTAAAGCATTTGGATAAACTGGTGGAAGTATTTCAACAAGAAAACTGCCCCGTACAAACAATATTTGAAAATGGAGTGCGCATCTTGATGGCATTATATAATGTTCCAAAATCTGAGGACAACGTTGATCATTTCCGCTACACGCAATTCATCAAATTAACGAAACTAAATACAATTGTCAATGCTTCTACGAACAAGTGTAGCAGCTCATCAACATATCAAACGTGTCTACTACCAAATTAAAAATTGGTTAGAGAAGAACTCAAAAACCTCAATAATGGGGCTGGATATTTGAAAATGAAATCCTGGAGCCCATAAGAATGTTATTACCTCCAGCACCAGCCGAACTACTTAACATAATATTTTGCAATTGCAAAAATGGTTGTGAGTCCCGCTGTGTATGCAGAAAATCAGGGCTACTATGTTCTTTAGCTTGTGGCCAGTGCAATGGACAAGCTTGCCTCAACGCTCCACTATTTCCAAGTAATCCCGAAGAAGAAAGCATATACGATCCTGAAATTTTAAAAGGTTTGGAGGTCAATGTGACCGATAATCAGGATGATGACAATTAATTGAACATTTTTGAGCGACAACAAGAAGAAGACGACGAAGAAGAATAAGAAGATAACCAGCTTCCATTGACAATCAATTTTATTATATTAATTCACATTTTAATAAATGTATAATATGCCATATTTAATGATGAATAAAAATATGTGTACAATCTATTTCCTTACTGTTTTTTTATTTTAAAATATATAATCCAGAATTATTATTACCTACTATAGTTAAATATAAATACTTAATAATAAGTAGATGAATAATGGGCATTGTGTAATAATTATAACTGTTTAGTAAGTTGTTAACTTTATACAACGTACTGATAAGCGTAACTAACGCTTGACTTTGCATAAGCCCCTATATGACTATACGTTACGCACTCTTCGCGCTCTTCTCCAAAAATGATTGTTTGTATGAAAAAAAGTTTCAACAAAAGTTGTAGAAAATTTTATACTCTACAACTTTTATAATAAATACAAATCTCATGTGAGTGGTAGGAACCGAGATATTCGCAAAAAAACGATTTTGATGACCTTTGACCTTTAATATCTTAAGACGCCGGCACGATAGCAATGGTGACTTTTGGGACAATATTTAGAATGACAAAACAAAGGTTTATACCAATTTACCTTATTATCTTTCATTCCGAGGTTGACCCCTTTTTTATATCTGTTGGTTGTTTGTAAGTGAATATATCGTTATTAAACAGAATAATTTTACCTAAAAATCACCCTCTGACGATTTTTGCATTGTCACCTGTTACACTGGCGCCCAACGTGGGGCTAGGAAAATTCCATATAACGTTTTCAAGAATTGCAAAAACTTTTGTTTAGTAGTGATATACGGTTATAAGGTTTTGGACAATAACTCGAGAATTCGGTAATTAAGAACTTTGCTATGAAAACAAGTGTTATTTTGTGGAACATCAGCATAATAGCATAAAGCATTTTGACACGTGCTTTTAAGGATCATAAAAGAGGTTAAGGTTTGAAGACATCTTCAATAAAGTAAGTCCTTTACAATTTTACTTTCAAATCTGATTTGTTATAAACAGAGTGGACATTCATTTCAATCATTTGAACTTTGAACTTTTGTTTATATCTACGTTTAATAGGTTTGCATCCCTAGCATTGCACGCTAAGTTATTTTTTTTTAAATTTTTTATGAATATTTATGCAAATATATTTCATAAAATAATTTATAAGCTTAACATTTTTGTCAAAAAAAAACTTACCCAAAAAACATAATCGAAAAAATATTGGCATTCTTCCTCGTATTTTCACGGTTTATCCTAGAACCTACATCCATGTTTTTACATCAAGTTTTTCACACTAAAGCACGTTTACGTTTGAATCTTATTTTACATAAACCCGATAACGTGTCAGACAATCGAGGTGCTAGAGGTATTGTTATATTTTTTTTTGCATGTTGGTGAGGGGTATATTTATTACTATTAATATTTAGAGGCAAGTCTGGTTAGATACAGGTGCTACAGGTATTTTTATGCATTTTTGGGGCATTTAAGATTCTTTTCTATTTTGATTTCTTTTTGCATGTTGGTGATGGGTAGATTTATGACTATTAATAGTATTAATATTTATTGACAAGTGCTATTAGATACAGGCGCTAAAGGTATTTTATGTTAAGTATATTGGGTGCTGTTTGTTTCTCAGTGTAATTTAGAATATTTTGGTGTCATATCTGTAAACTACAAAATTTTATGGTTGAAATCAGAAAAAAACCTATCTTCACGGTTCTGATATTAATTTATTTTTATTTATACAAAAAAATAAACATATATATTTGTTAAATATAAACAATATATTGTAAAATCGTAAATGCATACAACCAAATGCGGTGAGGGTAGACGAAAAGGTCTCCTTTATTGGTCTTTTATTAGCATCCCACTGGGCTCAGGTAAGGGGTGACGCGAAAGACTCTTTAACCAGAGTATTTCTTCCCTGTGATTATTCACATTCGAAGTCTGGGTTCGCACCAAGTAACTTACTTATGTCCATTCTGGATATAGCAAAAGATAAAAAAAAGACGAAAGTCTACCAAAAAAAAACCTCTTCGAGTGAAGCAAACGAATGCAAATGAATCGTGATTTTTAAGACGGTACTGATTTAAAAAATTTAGAAGTATTTAATATATATTCGCTACAGATTAATGTGATGTGTATTATAATTTAAAAATAATTAAAGCGTTATTCAATTCAATCATAACTGCTTCTTACCTAAACATGTTCTAGGAATTTTGTAATACCAGTTAATTGTAAGGAAAACTTGTTACTCTACACCTTAGTCACCATCAAATTAAAAAAATGTGACATTTTAAATATTGTATTGTAATTTTTAGAGTTTTTGACCATACAGTTTATGTTCTAACAGTCTTATAATCTGGTCAAAAAAGTCACACGACGAAAGGTAAAAATGATTAAAACACCAAATAGTTTTTTAAAGGGCTTTACCTTTCATATATCTTCTCGTTTCTTTAATATCTACAAAAATCACTAGCTTACTCAATGCACTAATTAACTAAAAAATTATATAAAATACGTGAGTTTCATATTAAATCCGACACGCGTATAACTAAATTTTTACATTCAATAATTTTAACATGTTTTTATCATTATTATTAATTTAATGGTAATATTAAACAAATACATATAGTTATTTTGTTACTGAGTTAAAAAAAATTGTTTATAAGCACGATTTCAATTTGAAGTCTAACTGAATCCCAATAAGAAATACAACAACAAAGTTTTTTAAATTTCGTGTAAGGAAACCCTTAAAAAAATAGTATACTGAAAAATAATGAAACAATAATCTAGGTAATTAATAAGAAATAAAAAATACAATAATATAGTACCTAATATAGATAATAAACCAATATTAGCCATTAAGAAATGGAGGCTAAGGAAGACCCAGGAGTGGTAGAAAAAATCACCGGGCAAACATCAAGCTAAAGTCTTCATAAAAGGATACTCTGTAAAATTTACTACACAAAGGCGAAACAATATCAATATGATTATAAGGACATTGTCGGATCAGAACATAGCACATGAAGACATTTGATGAGGAGGAAACCACATTTCATGTCCTTTGCCAATGTGAAGGCTTTGCAAGGCCGTGGTATCTAGTATTAGGAGAGGCCACTGTCACGGCTATTATGTCTCATTAAGAGGACAGGGCTAGACAAGTTGCTCTAATCCTATTCTAGAGATGATTGGTGTTCACAATACATCTGTATAGTTAGCAGTGATACAGGCTAACGGCCAACCTGGATCTCTGGAGGAGGAGGAGGAGGAGGAGGAAACCACATTTCATGTCCTTTGCCAATGTGAAGGCTTTGCAAGGCCGCGGTATCTAGTATTAGGAGAGGCCACTGTCACGGCTATTATGTCTCATTAAGAGGACAGGGCTAGACAAGTTGCTCTAATCCTATTCTAGAGATGATTGGTGTTCACAATACATCTGTATAGTTAGCAGTGATACAGGCTAACGGCCAACCTGGATCTCTGGAAATTTGAGGAGCGGTGAGCAAGTGCTCTGCCAGCACTGAGACCACAAATGGCCCATTGTGTATCCTCCCGTTGTGTAGGGACATCGACACCTCAGGCTGTCAACAGGCCTAGAGATTTAAAATAGGTGATGAGGCTCTTGAGGGAAAACTTCCTGACATCGGCTGGTGTAAGCCAGTACTCGTCCAATACGGATCTTTTGATTTCAGAAAAAGCAGTGCAGTTATACATTATATGCTCTACTGTTTTCTCTTCTTGTGCGCAATCTATGCATAGGGGCGATTCTTCCTAAAGAGATGTCGAAACTGGCAGTAAAGTAGGTACCTTGGGAGATCAATTAACTACCATAAAAGCAGTAAAAGGCTGTCCTCAACGAGGAATTTTATCACCTGTAGGTACTGTGGTTAATTGTAGTTGAAGAACTCATAGCAAAGCTTAAAAGGGAATGATTTTGGGATCTTGGTTTTGCTGACGATTTAGTGTGGTAAGCGGTAAATGCAAAGTGCCTTTAAACTACAAGGTGTTCGAAGGAAGGACTTTCAGCCAATCCTTACATTTTATTCAACAACAGAAGGAAATCAACTTCCTGTTATCAATGAAGTGACACTTTCATTCTCAGAAGAGGTAAAATTCCTCGGACAGGAAACTTACGTGGAATTTACATCTCGCAAATATAATGTCTATAGCTACAAGGGCTATGTGGGCCTGCTATAGGTTGTTTGGGAAATCATGAAGTCTTAAACCTAAAATGATCTATTGGTTGTCAAACCCTTAGTTATCTATGGTGCGCTGTTTTGTTAAAATAATACAACGAAACAAAATAATATAGTTGCAAAGAGTACAAAAATTCGCTTGCATAGGGTTCACTCGCGCAATTAGATCGTGTCCCATTACGGCCTTTGAGGAAGGAAAAAGTTTAAATATTTTTGTTATCCTTTATTTAACAAATTAATATTGACATACACTGCAAAAGACTGCTTTACACTCACTTTTTTTATAATCTGGATTCTCTAATATAATAGATTTAGAACACAATCAAATTATGTTAAGTTTTTAATTTCTTCTTACTTGATAAACGATTTTTGTTAATTACAACTTTTTACAATGCATGCAGTTATCAATATTTTGCATTAACACAATGTCATATAGAGTATGTCATGTTAAAAAAGTGTATTTAATATTTGCAATTATTGCGCTTTAAATAAATATTTTACACACTTAAGATTTACATTACTTCTATTTAAATCGTCATTAGGCCGATTCTGTAAACTCTGTTTGCTTTGCATAAGAAGTCATAGCAATATCTTTAAGTACCATTGACATAGTCGGTCCAGTTTCCATTATTAACTTATGAAAATATCCATCAGGTATCTGAACCAATTTGTGAGGATGATCAAATTCTACTACTTTTCCAAAATGCATAACAATAATTCGATCTGAGTCCATAATAGTGTTAAGTCTATGGGCGATTGTCAGAACAGTGCAGTCAGCGAATTTTTCACGAATTTTTCTTTGAATAAACGAATCAGTTCTAGGAGTTAAAATATTATTGATTAAGTTATATTGCAGTTAATTTTTTTTACCTTGGATCAACATTTGCTGTAGCTTCATCTAAAACAAGAATTTTGTTGTTTCTTAAAACAGCTCTTGCTAGGCAAAGCAATTGTCTCTGGCCTAGACTAAAATTCGTACCACCTTCAGCTACCATATAATCCAAGGAATCGAAATCTCTTAATTCTACCTAATAATGATACAAAAATTAAAAATAACATAAAATTTAATGTAAATCCGACAATCAAAACAAACTGAAGACGTTTGATCTCTGGTTTGTGATTTAGTTATTTGCATTTTAAAACATTATAGATATAAGAAAACTATAAATGATTTTGAAAATGTGAGATCAGTACAGTAAAAAGAGAATCCTCACCAAGAGGAATTAAGCTATCTGGTTCGTAAACATGATATTAACATCCACCATTTTGACTCTGCTGTCACTGAATTATCTTATTTGTTGTATACCAAAAAGTATCTCGGAGCTGTATTATTCGTTCCAAGTTCGTGTGGACTGACCTTTCTTATCCTAATGAGGGATTAACGACAGCTGGTTATCGCTTCCATTGTACTGTATTACCTGATTTTGATCTTTACAAGTTTGGGTTTTATATTTTCATGGATTCACAAACTCTAGTAATCTCCGAGTATTGTCGTCGACTGGAGCTTTCCAAATAATGTCTATAATTTAGTGGCTTTCATGCCGCGATTCATTAAAATAATTGAAAAGAACATTCGGTACTTGCTGGTATAACATAGATCCTATTACGGCCATCAGCTTTAAAGTGTCAGCTTAGATAGCTGTTAAGTTAGTCAGTCCTCACTATCTTGGATCGAGTAATACGTTAAACGATAAAGCTTATTAATTTTAACAGCAGTTCAATGATAATTTAATTCTAATTTAATGCTGAAAATGACAAGTGACTGTCTTTACAATTGACTCTTTCTAAGTCTTAATAATATTATCAAAAAAGGTGTATTTTCTCTCCAGATGTTTGTTAGATTAAGATGTTGTAGATATTCCGCTAAACAAAGCTTTGTGAGATGAATTGCTATATTAATTAAAACTAAAACAAATATATTACATACTTACTTGTTCCAAAACGTTCCATATCTGTTCATCATTGAATTCACCAAATGGATCCAAATTGTATCTTAGAGTGGCTGAAAATAAAACTGGTACTTGAGGTATAATAGATATACTTTTCCTTAAATCAGTGAGACCAATCTTTTTAGTATCAATTCCATCTATAGATATAGTTCCATCGAATGGGGCTAGCCGAAATAGAGCAGCTAGAACAGATGATTTACCAGCACCAGTTCGACCAACAATTCCAATCTATGAATACAAGTAATAAATAAATTTAAATATATAATCTTGTAATTTTACCTTTTCTCCTGGCATTATAGAAAAGCTCAGATCTTGTAGCACTGGAGGTTCATTGTCCATATATGATAAAAATATTTTATCGTAATCTATCAGTCCGTCTTGAGGCCAAGGATGTCTTGGTTTATTTCCTAAAATAAAATTCTAGAATAAAAATTAGTAAGTATTTGAAAAATCAAAATAAGGAAATGAAAGCTCTAAAAAGAAAAATATTTAGTTATTTTTAACTAAGGACGTTGTTAAAGGAGAAGCTACTCTTCACAATCGAATTCTCCTATTCAATAATAATGTACTCACGAACACGAACATTTTCAGATTCTTGTACAATGTGATGTTAAAAATGTATATTAATGGTATACAATTTGTTACCTTTAAATTCATATTAAAATTAGCTGACCCGGTGAACTTCGGTACCGCCTAGCACTAATTTACCATTCTTAAATTTTTTTAATATTTTGTCTCGTTTTTTTATTGTTTTCTATGCTTTTTTTTCATTTTTATCATATTTTCACGTTATTTTCCAGGTTTTTACAATTTTTTTTTATGTGTTTTGGAATTTATCAATTTGACATATTAGATATTAACTGCACCACCTTATTGTGGCCTAATAGTACTTAATTAAGTTTTGCTGGTTTAAATATGATGGTATGGTATGATATCATGTTACTTAATTCAGTAGGAATTCCTCGTTTATAATTACCGGATATTAACTGCGCCACCTTACTGCGGCGTCATAGTACTTTGTTAAGTAAGAATTGCTCAATTAAATTTACGGTGGCGTCACAGTAATTTTCTCTTTTAGCGCATTTTTTTATGTTTTTTTTATTATTTACCATTTTACTTAAGTTTCTTGTTTTTATATTAATTAAAAAATGGAAGGACTACAATATATACCGGGTATCTGTAACCTAACAAAGAAATTAACTTACACCGCTTACATCTCTTAGGAATTCATTGAACATGGTATTGGAATATTAAAGAAACGGATCTCCTGGTTCTGAGTTAGTTCCCCACCAATTTTCAGACATATATATAAATTAAATATAAAAAAGGTGATTCGTACACACAAAAAATAGAAAATCATACCTTCCGGAGTTTCAAATGGTCCCTCTACCTCAATTTTGGTGTACTCCATAACTCTCTCCACACTAGTTAACTGATTAATCACCTCTGCAATCTGACGCATACCATATTGTAACATTCCAGTTAAAATCATAGATTGAGCAAGAGCTAAACCAACCATACTACTACTTACAGGTGTATCTAAAAAAACATATGTCAATATTGAACAAAATAGTAATTTTAAATTTACTTACAGGAATGCAAGATCACAAAAGTAAAACAAATAGATGCTATGAACAGAACGCACATAATATCAAGCCATAGTCCAAAGGAATAGATACAAGATATTAGTAAATACCATGCTGATGTATGCACATCCTAAAAATAAGAAGGATTATTTTTGTCAAGAACAACAAAAATAACGTACTTGGTGCTGATCAAATTCTCCTATTAGAACATCCGTTGTCTTAGTTGCACGAATTGTAGTTATGCCATTAAGTGTACAATTCACGTGTGAGAAAATAGGAGACTTTGCTAAAATTACAAAAAAAATGGTTATGCTGTAACAAACGTTTACGAAATTTTTATGACACCATATTGGAAATATTGGGAGTTTACATTAAACAAACTAGGTGAGTAGTTAAGCTTATATTAAAAAAATTTCTACTTTAACAAAAACAAAAATAAAAGTGCCTTTGATCTTTTTTATTTAATATTAATGTGGATCGAACTAAAAAGTTTGATATAAACACACACATGGAAACGAAACAGTCTCCTTGACGAAATTTATTAATTTATTCAAGAATAAAAATAATTTGTTGCTACTATCAATCTGGGTATTTAGCAATTTAAATCGAATTTTTTGGTAAGTGATAATAATAATAATAATAATAATAATAATAATAATAATATGTAAGCACTACACTACAAGCCTAGTAGGCCCATGGCTTGGTGTACTATTCTTTTCCACTCCCTTATATTAGTTGCTTTTCTTTCTCAGTTCGTTACGTTAAGTCTTCTCATTTCTTCTTTAATTTCGTTGTCCCATAATGACCTCGGTCTTCGTCTTCGCCTTTTGGGCTTTTGTCGGCCAATGCACTAGATAGTACCATTCTGGGAATTCTAGATGGATCCATTCTCTGCACATGGCCAACCGTCTAAGTCTTTGCATCTTAATTATTTCTAATATATTATGTTCTTGATAGAGCTCAGTTAGCTCGTTATTTGTTCTTCTCATCCATTGTGTAAGTTTTTTGCACCAAAGATTTTGCGAAGTATGTATTTTCCGCTTTCAACAAGTAACAACTCATGGTGTTTTTTTTTTTTTTGTTGTGATCCATGTTTCAGAAGCATACGTCACTATTGGCCTTATTACGGTCTTATAGGTTCTCAGTTTTTGCTCTACGAGATATATTTTTGCCTCTTAACAACCCATTGAGAGCATATATAGCGCGGTTGCCCGACATAATTCTTCTTTATATTTCTTCTTCACAGTTAGGTTCTTTTGTGAAGATAGTTCCCAAGTACTCAAATTTTGTTTAGTAAGTAACTTGGTTGAGGTGTCATTCAATTCGAAATAGCATTTAGAAAGTTTTTGAAAATGGACCACTTTCGGAAAAGAAGATTGCAATAGTTATAATTAATTTACTAAAAAAGGGAATTGTTTTTTCGAAAATATCTCAAAGACTCATTAAGATTTTTGAGATCAGAAAAAAGATTCAAAAAGAGGGAGGAACTACCTACAGAAAAAGTTAAATAATTTAGTTAAAATTTAAATTAAAGTTAAATTTATTCTTTAATTATTGGCGAATAATTAAGTATTAAGTTGTTTTATTGTTTTTTATTAGTTTAAAACAAATAATAATTTAAATAATTAAGTTATGGAGCATTTTTTTGCTTTACACATTTTTTTAAGAAACGTTTTTTTTTCAATTATGATTTTCATTAAAGACTAAGATTCAAAAGCAATCAATAGTCATAAACAATCCATTTTGATTTAACAAATTTTTAAAAAATATAATTTTAGGAAGCTTTTGATGAAAGAAAACAGATTACTAAAAAATATCGACTAATTTTTGAACTTTTTAATTCTGAAATTCAGTAAATTGTTAATAAAAAAATGAAAATATATTTTTTAAATTTTTTTCAACAGAAATGGAATCCTAACTCTTATAGCATCGCTCCAAGGGAAAAAAAGAATTGATTATATTAATAAATAGTTTTCATTTCCACTTGCTGGTTTTCTTTCTGTATTTATAGTTATTAAAGTGGTGTACACACTTTACACCCTTCGTTTTTTTTTTCGAAATTTTTCCATTTGTACACATTACATGTCGGATTAATCTTTGTAGGTAGGTAGTTTGGTGTACACTTTACATCCTCCCGAAAAAAACACACTTTCTTACTCGACTAGACTTACTTATCCCTTCTAGATGTTTTATATTTTTCGCTGTTCCAATGTACCAAGACCTCATTTTAAAAAATAGTAATCCCAAAATGAACATAGCAATTATAGCATATGGATTGGATATACCAACGTTTACTAAGATCCCACATAGTACTAAGAATATCTAAAATACAAAAAAAATGCTATTAACTTTTAAAGCTGTTACCACCGTATCTAGACAAGAAGACAAGAATAGTAGAATCACAAAAGCTCGTTTCATGCCGCTGAAGCTCTCGGTCCACATTTCTGTCTGCATCGTTGTCGCTTACCAGCAGCGTTGGTAACGTAAAATTTCTGAAATCGATAGATTAATACAGAATAAATAAAGAAAAATCGGTATATATGTATAATGCGTTATTATAACAAAAATTGAAGTACTATAACCTTATAAAAATCTAAAAATCAGTAGATGAGATAGAAAAAGGGTATATTGGTAGATTACTTCCTAAATCGGTAGATCTACCAAAAAATCGGTAAAGTTGTCATCGCTGCTCACCAGTTCTCACAAAAATGCACAAAAAACGTTGGTAAACCGGATAGAAATGTGGAACAAAGAGCTACAAAGGCAGCGCCAAAGTGATCCTACTAATCTTGTATACATATATATATGGTACCGTTAGTTTCAATGAAAGTTAATTTACATTTGATAGAATTGTAATCATAAGAAAAAAAAATTTAAAAAAATTACGTGGTTACCTATATCAATAACAACTGATGGTATATTTTAATGCTAATGTATGTTATCTACAAGAATAACCACATTTATTAGTATTGGTGTTAATTATAAATATTTTATATATATATATATATATATATATATATATATATATATATATATATATATATAAATTGTTATGGTATCACTGTGTCTATTGTGTAAATGAGATATTTTACTGTAAAGTGTGACGACATAGACCAGTGACTATTTTTTTTGATAATTTATATAAATAGGAGATGAAATGTTATAGAAACGATTATTGATTTTATTTGATTGATAATTTAAATTTGAATGATATGTATTGAAAGTTAAAGTTAATATAAAGTTTGAATTGAATAAATATTTCTTTAAATTAAATAAAGAAGAGTAATTAAAGAAGAATATTATTAGAATCCAGACCCAACAGCCGGAGCCAAAGAAAACATATTTTATAATAAATTGTCGAACCAACGTGGGGCCCACTACTAGCACCTAGAACTGCAAATTCGAGCCCACTACAAGCATCTAGAACTGCAAATTCGAGCCACCTACAAGTACCTGAACTGCAAATTGGAGACAACTACTAGCACCTAGAACTGCAAATTCAAGACATCTTACAAGCAACTAGTAATTCAAAATTCGAGACACCTCCAAGGACCTTGACAGACGGGACTGACAGATAGGTAAGATATTTGCATTTATATAATAGAGGCAGTGATTTGTGGGGAGAATTTTATTAAAACAATTAAACATAAATCATAAAATTAAAATTATCTAATTGAAAGTTAAACATAAATTGTAAAATTATTAAAAAATAAAATAATTATGGAAACAAGAAGACAAAGACAGGTTAGGGATAATGAGCAAAAAGGAGTTCATCAAAAAGATGATGATATAAATATTATGGAAACAAATGATTCGGGAGATGAAAAAGAGAATACCACAATAATAGAAGCAATTATTGAAAGTAATGGTAACAAACATGAAGAAAGTGATAAGGATAGGATGTTTAAATTTTTAGAAAAAATGAATAATAAATTAAGAGAAGATTTGAAGAAAAATTTACAAGAAAATAAAGAAGAAATGAACAAAAATATGGAAGCAATAAATGTAAATATGGATTCTATGAAAAAAGACATGAATAAGAATATGGATTCTATGAAAAAAGACATGACTGAGCAAATTGAATTAATAAGATCAGATTTACATGGAGTTAAAGAAGACATGAACAAGAATATGGAAGCATTTAAAGATGAGATGAGGAAGCAAATGGAAATTTATAGAGAAACAATAAAAGATATGAAAACAATTTATGTCAAATCAGTAATTAATAAGGACTATGAAATTAAATCTCCCAAAGAAAAAGATATGGGGGAAAATAAACTTAAAAATGAAGATAAATCTTAATTAATAGAAATGAATGAAACAAATATAAATAAAAATAAACCTATGAGAAAATATAAAGAAGAATATATTTACGAAGACATTTTACAGAATGGAAAAAGTAAAAATAACTATAATAAAGAATACGTTACTTATAAAAACAAAATGAAACAAGAATATGAAATTATGGAATTAAAGTTAAATGATGAAAATGAAGATGATAAGAAGAATGATAAAAATAAATATTTTAAAGTTAAAGAATTAAAATATGAAGTTAAATTATATCAAGCTGAAGGAAATAAATATGATATTAAACTATATTATGTAAATAAAATGAAATTTGAAACTAAATTCAGTTACGATTATAAGAATAAAAGGAAGTTTAAACATAAAACATATAAAGATGATGATATAAATTATTTTAAAATAGATGGTAACATCAATAGAAGATTAAGGAAGATTTGGATGAGCATTGTATATAATTATAAAAAGAGAAAAAAATAAAATAGTTAAATAAAAGTAAATAAGATTAAAATAAAATTAAAATTAAGATTAAAATTAAAAATATGGAAGAAAATAAATAAAACTGTTATAAGTTGTTTAAAACAAAATTTAAAGGAACACTAAATAAAGAGGTTATAAAAAAAATGATAAAAAAAAATTAAAAGTAAATTTAAAAAATTAAAATATGTCTTTGGAGAAAATTTTAATTTTTTTTTATTGTGGGGAAATTGTTATGGTATCACTGTGTCTATTGTGTAAATGAGATATCTTACTGTAAAGTGTGACGACATAGACCATAATTTATATAAATAGGAGATGAAATGTTATAGAAACGATTATTGATTTTATTTGATTGATAATTTGAATTTGAATGATATGTATTGAAAGTTAAAGTTAATATAAAGTTTGAATTGAATAAATATTTCTTTAAATTAAATAAAGAAGAGTAATTAAAGAAGAATATTATTATAATCCAGACACAACAGCCGGAGCCAAAGATAACATATTTTATAATAATATATATATATATATATATATATATATATATATATATATATATAAGTCGGTAAGGGGGTGCAGTAGTTAAAGCTCATTTCGATATTTAGATTTGAACGAAGCAACAATCCTGTTTCACAAAGATAGGACGTGAGGAAAACTTACAAAATCCGTATCGCTTTAGCTTTTATTACTGAGAAGTCATTTGGAAGTTCGATCCAGAAATTTGTTAAAGATTTGGTGAAGTGCTGGACGAAACGTCTTTTAGTTGTTCTTCTTCTTCCAGTGATAGGCCATTAGGTTATTGTCAAATGGATTTCAAACCCAATTGTAATTGGTCAAATTGAAATCTTCTTCTGCAAACAATATAGTCGAAAATTCGTACTCAGGTTTTCTAAAAAGCCCTTCATGGTTTTAACATTACAATTTTATGATTGTTGCAATGATTACTATTACATAATCTGAGAAATATATCAAAGCAGTTTTCTTTTAACTTGGTACTTCCTCGTTTAGTCTTCGTTTGGCCCTAATTAAATATGTATCAAAATTTGAAACGTAGAAAATATTTAGAGCATTAAAATTGAAAAATTCTATTTTAACTTTGACTAATTGTAAAGCAACAAACGTCTTAAAACAGCTACACCTGTAGCCACGCATCTTGTGTTGAGACAATTCGATGAGTTCGACATCTTTCGCGAAACATCATCGTCCGCCGCACCCCCTGGATATACAGTGTTACTTAGCCTAATTTTAATTCTTCGGGTTGACTATTTAATTCTTGCAATACAACACAGGGCGCAAAATTGTTTGAAATAAAATGGGAAGGCGTTAAGAATGAGAGTTCGAGAACCACTGACCAGACTGACCTAGTCAATTGGATTTATTAGTTAAAATAGACTAGAACAGCATAAGATAGAAGATACCCAGATCTTTACAATTATCGTTAGAGGTCGTATAACAAAATAACTTTTGAAATAAACTAGACCAGCATCAGATAAAAAAGATCCAGACCCTTACAATTATCGGTAAATGTATAACAAAATATCTAATCTTTTTTTTTAATTCGTATTTTGTTTTTCTTATTGGTGCACAGAGTTATGTGATAGTTATGACATTCTAAAATATTTCACTTTTTATTTTACCCTATTTTAAACTTAATATTAAACTATTTATAAACACTCATTAAATCAGTATGTTATAGTTTTAACAAACCTGTACTGAATCCAATAATTCTCTTGGGAGAATCTCATCAATAGCACCCAAATCTTTAGAAAATCTATTAAGTATCCTACCACTAGGATTGTTATTAAAAAACTTCATTGGAGCTTGAAGTAAACTGTGAAATATCTTTGAATGAAGGTTTATAGATGCCATCATACATATTTTAAAAAACAGTAAAGATCTGCATATCGTTAAAGTAATTGCACCACCAATTAGTATTCCATAAATATAGAGGGCGTATTCAGTCTTGACTAGTTTATGCACTATTCCTCCAACTTCAACAGAATCAAACAGGTTGTCAAAAGAAAAGGTATTTTGCAACGGAGGTACTTGAGTGATGTTTTCTTTGAGTATAAAAGAATTGTTTGAGTATCGAAGCTTTTCTTGACTAGTCCTGTAACACAATTAGGTAAAACTATTGGAAAAGTAATGCATAAAACAAATAAAAGAATTTTTCTTAAATTCCTTTGAGAGTGTATTCATTTTTGATTAGATTTTTCTTATTTCTTTGTACCAGAAGAGGGAATAAAAAACTTACCAAAACGCAACCCATAGATCAATGCCAGCACAAATCGCTTGGGCTATTATTAACAAAAGAATTATAAAAACTAAAAGACACATATTATTGGTTGCTAATAAATAATCTCTAAAAGGTCGACTGTTGGGGTCACTTCCAGACTGCTCATCATGAGGATCAGTGCCTTTAAATCCATCAGCACTTAAAGAAACGTCACTCTAGAAGAAATAAAAAAAAATATAAGAAACCATAAGTAGCTTTGTGCTCTTCTCTAATACCTATCACCAGTCCTCTCACTGGGTGGTTAGCTTTCGCACGTGTTCTATTGTTTAATGTCAGAAACATAATTATAAAAAAATGACGTAAAGAGTTAAGCGCTTAATGTATTTCACTTTCAGTTTTTTACTTTCCTTCTCATTGTGTATCTTATGTGCCTCGTCTTTAAACTCCAATATTTGCGATTCTATATTTTAGACATAATAAACAATAAAACACGTGTAAAAGTGGGGTAGGTACTGAAATTTGTCCTTAAGATGGGTGTGGTGATTGCGCGCAACGGAAGGATTAATGCAATTAAAGCTGGTACAAAATTCTTTACAATTCTTGTAATGATTAAATTCCGATATCAATAACTTTTCTGAATCTCCTCCAGAGATGTGAGCTTCATGTAGCCCAAGCCGAGAATGGACTACCAACCAACGCCTGTGAATCTGTTCATAGCCATTTTAATAAAAGAGTTTATATTCCGCATCCTAATATTTTTGTATTTTAATAGGAATTAAAAAATGTTCAAGGAGCTTATGTGCAACTGTATAGCTTGCATTCACAAAACAATATTAAAAATATTACATTATGAAAGAAAATCGAAATATGTTTGAGAGGTAAATTTGCCCGTTACGCGCCAT
Organism: Altica lythri; assembly: GCA_964028335.1. NCBI lineage: Eukaryota > Metazoa > Arthropoda > Insecta > Coleoptera > Chrysomelidae > Altica > Altica lythri. Next base: position 65,183,256 of record OZ034802.1, read on the forward strand.
TGCAATCTGCCCGTAAATATAGGTATCAAATTTAAATCTTATTAACCTAATTTATCTTAATGGTACTTTAACAAAACATATTTGTACTTACAGAGACTAAAGACAATAATGGTGTTCTGGAATGAGTTGGAATTGAAGATTCACTTTCAATAACTTCATCTTGTTTTTCTACATATTTAACTGAATGCACTAACAATTTAGTAAAATCTAATTTACTTTTTAAAAGGTCTTCATAACTTCCTTGGGCTTGAATACGACCCTAAAATAGATAAACATCTTATTCCAGTACACATTTTTAATGTTCACTTACCTCAGATATAACTACTATTAAATTTGCTTCTTTTATTTGCTGTAACTGGTGCGTTACTAAAATTCTAGTTTTTCCTTTTAGATGTTTGATGATACATTGGTCAAATAGATGTTTACACACATGAGTATCAACAGCAGATAACGGATCGTCTAGTAAATATATATCTGCTTGTCTATATACAGCCCTAGCAAGGTTAATTCTAGCTCTTTGTCCTCCGCTAAGAGATACTCCTTTTTCACCAACAATAGTTTTATCACCTTTAGGTAGTTGTTCAAAATCTCGTTCTAACGCACATACTTTAACGATTTTGTTATACCAAGAGCTATTATAAGGTTGGCCAAATAGAATATTGTTACGAACAGTAGACTGAAAGAGCCAAGGATCTTGAGAGCTATAGGATATTTCTTTACCTATTTGTACTCGACCAGATTCAGTAGGTAACTCTCCTAAAAGTAGCTAGAAGACCGCAAAATTCACATTTTACTCACTAGAAGTTAAAACAACTTACTTGTAATAAAGAACTTTTACCGGATCCTACTGGACCAACCACAGCACAAAGCGTACCAGGTGGTACTTCTAAAACGATATTTTCTAAAGTTTTTCCAAAATCTGACCAACAAGCGGTAACATTTGATAAAATTATTCCATTTTGTTTTATGTATTCAATATTACTTTCAAATCTTTCTTCCATTATTAAAAATTCTTGAAGCCTAATAATTGAAATCAGTGCTTCAGCTCCGAGGCTTATTGCTAATGGGAACCAGACTGCCATAGTTAATTGAAGAATGTTGAAAGTTTGAGCAAGTGAAAATACTACATCAGCTTTTATGTGATTTCCTAAAATTTTATAATTAATTATCATAGATACAATTTGAACTGTTTTAATATACCTTGTAGGACAAAGACTATAATGGTAATAAACAAAGCAGATCGATCAAGAAATACACTGCAACTTGAAAAAACTCCTCGTAGATATGATGTTGACGTAATATCTTTAATTTCTCTAGCTCTCGCAACTTTAATAATATTTTCAAAGGGTTTTTCCCAAGCATACATCTTGATTACTTGTATTCCAGATATTATTTCATTCATTAGTTTCACTCTGTAATCAGTGCTTTTAGAAATACTAGATCTATAGTTACCCATTAATTTACCCATGTAACCTAAAAAATTCTTACGTAATAAAATAAGTAAAATCGATGTATTTAATAAATCTTACTTTGTACCGGTAAGCTAATAAAAGCCATTGAGAATATTCCTGCTAAGGAAGCTACTCCAACTTGTTGCCAAAGAAAATAAGTTAAGACAATTATTTGGAAAGGCATCGCCCATAAGGCATGCAGTGCTACTAGAGCTAAATCAAAACGACTGACATCATTTGATAACATATTGATAATCTGACCAGCTGCTGTTTCTCTTAAGGATCTGTGACTTAATTTGCTAATCTAAAAAATAATAATACTATCTGTTGGACAATGGGAGGCAAATGAATTTAAACCAATAATTATAAATTATGATAAAGAAACAATAAATGTTTTCGAAAATAAAAAAAAATAAAAATGTTAACTTAGAATAACGAAAGCTTAAATATACATGAAATAACTTTTTAGACAATCCATAGAAAAAAATTTAATCTAGTTCCTCTACAACATTTTCTTCATTAAAAAAATAGAAATTGGACTTCAATACAGAGTTTTATAAAAAAGTGTCACGAAATGAAATGGGTTATGGTATGTACCAATATAAGCAATAAAGTGTTAATAAACATATGTCCGCAAATTAACGATTTAGGAGATACGGCTTTGCGTACAAAAAAACAATGAAACATAATGTCAAATAAGATGTTCAAAGTGCCCTCACTGCCCTCCATCCATTTCAATGCAGTTACGAAATCTCTGCCGCAGGGACTGTAGAACTCTTTCCAAAATACCTTCATTGGCGAGGTTTCGATGACATCCCTGCTCTACTGTTTGCTGCAGCTTCTCGAGGTTAATCAAAGGAATGGCGTATACATAATTTTTTAAGTGTCTTCAAAGGAAAAAATCAAGAGGGATTAAGTCAAGTGATCTTGCAGGTCATGATACAGGTACTCCCCTTCCTATCCATCTTTCTCAAAAGATCCATCTAAAGGCTTTCTCAAGACAATTTAAAACTGCACCGGAGCACCATCGTGCTGGAATCACATTTGATTGCTTTGTATTAAAGGAATATGGTCCAAAACATCATAATAGGACCTAGTAACCGATCGGTCAAAATACCTATCCAAATGCTCAACGAAAAACGAATAAGATGCCTGGGTTTCACAATACTATGGAGAGTTTTCTCGGCGCACGTCTGCGAAGTATGGAAATTAAAACCTCTATTTCGTGTAAACCCTTCCTCATTAGTATAAATTGAGGTCCTCAGCATCATTTCTTAGAAATCAGCGGCAAAACTCCACACGTGCCTGATGATGAATTGGATTCAGAGTATGCACACATTGGACATGGTACGGGTAAAACTGCTGCTCTTGGAGTATTCTCCAAACCAGAGGAGCCCCAATTCCTACCTCCGCTGCTATTCTCCGCAAACTAGTTCCTGGATGCTCCTCTACTCGTGGCAAAATTGCTTCTTCTGTCTCAGGGGTAGACACCGACCTTGGTCTCCCGGAATTATCAGACTTTCCCAAATGTACCTATATTATCCAACCAGCGGCAAAACTTGAAACGTACCTGCTGATCAAATGGATTAAGATCATGCATTCGTTGGACATGGTACGGTAATGCTGCTACTCTTGGAGTATTCTTCAAACCAGAGGAACCGCAATTCCTACCTCTGCGGATATTCTCCGCAAAGTAGTTTCCGGTTGCTCCTATAACTACTTGTGTCAAAATTGCTTTTTCTGTCTCAGGGGTGGACAGACCTTGGTCTCCCGGAATGATGAGACTTTTTCCCAAATGTACCTGTATCACCCAACCTTTGGTGCAGTCTTCCAAACACACAAACTAAAGGCATGTGGCGATTAGAGAAATTGTCTACATACCTATACACGTATCGCTTCCCTCGCATTACTATTTTCACGACCGTACATGAAATGCATATCAGTTAATTCAATATTACAGTAAACAGGGATAGCGAAAATTTGTAAATTTTTCACCAATAAATAAACAATAGCTACAAATAATATCTAGATAAAACATCGGACGAGTTTGATAAAAAAAGCAAGTTTTTGAGAATGAAAAAAGAGAATCCAAATATTATACAAAAACACAAAATCTGCGAAACCGTTAATTTGCGGACCTATGTTTATTAAGACTTTTCTGCATATTTTGGGCGATACTACCAGCCATTTCCTTTTTCGACACTTTTTAACGTCCTGTATATACAGAAATACTGTAACTCACAAGTCAAGGGTAGTTAGATACTATATAACATCTTCAGAGAAGATGAAGATTCTGTGTAACTTTAGTTAAAATAAAAGAAAACGAACAAACAAACAAAGAAGTTGACGATTCTGTGTAACTTAGTTAATATAAAAGAAACGAACAAACAAACAAAGAAGTTATTCTTGTAAAGTATCTACAATACGTTGTAAATATGTTAAGAAAACCTTATCGTAGTAGTCAAGATTTTGTAAGAGAAAGATTGTAAGAAAACCATACATGTTCGTCAGAACTTTGACTTGGTCTGAAAAGCACCTGTTCTAATAATCTTTGAAATTATTCTTTGTACCTACTCTAACATTTTTAAAAACTTATTTAAAGTTTTTAAATCTTATAAATTATTACAATAAGAAGGAATATTAATCTTCTGAATCAGTTGAGAAATACCTCAAAAAGGAATGACCAAAAATTTGGTTAGGTTTTAAAACGAACTTTGGATATAATTGTGTATACAAAAAAATTTACCTTTCTATAAACCAATGAAGACGATGCTATTCTTATTCTCATACCAATACATGATAAACCAAATTGAATATGTTGCAAAAAGAATACAGTTAAAGTCACAACTCCAACTATTACTGTACTTGTTAGGTAAAATTCAAGATTTTTGTCATCACTGAATGGTTCTGCATAAAGTGATATTAGTCTTGCAAGTATCACTGGTAACGAAGATCTTATAAGAAATTATCATTGTATTGAAATATTAACTCTGTGTGTAATTTAATATTACCTTAATATGACTGATAATATAAACCAAAGAATTCCAAACATCATAAATTCTAAGTAGAATGTTTTCCATATAGCTTTTAGAAAACTGGGTCTATACATTGTTTCGTTAGATTTGTACAATTCATTTTGCCAGTGCCATTCAAGTTTATTCCCCAGAAGTTCTGATTTATCTTTATCTAATGGTTGAAAGAGATCTGAAAACTCTAGTCCTACTTTGGTTCCTTTTCGCACAATTTTCATCATCCATCTGAAAAAAGCTTTTATAAAATATCTACGAACTAAACCAATAACGTTACTTACGTTAATGTAGATTTACTTACCCAAAAAATAGTTTTGATATAAAACTAATATTTTCCTTAGGATTTTTCGATTTTACTTTAAAACCAATATCCATTATAAAGCTTTAATAAACTCACAATAAAATGCAATTATTAAGTTAACATTACTGGACCTTGACTGGACATAAACAATAAAAGCCCTACTTTTAATACGTAGCCATAATATTTTGGCGATAAGTGATATTCCATTTGTGTACAATGATAAAATTATTTTTAAAACACTTGAGATAAAATTTATTTATTTATTTACAAAAAATTACACTTGATTAGCGCAACCAAATTTTTATGGTAATGATCTTGCACACTTGAAATTATGTTGAATAATTTTACTTACCTTAATTAAACCAACAGAAAATATAACTTTCGAGAAAATTAGAGATAGCCTTCTGTGCTGCTAATACGAGGTTGGTGAATGTGAGAGAGAAGGAAGAATATTAGGGTATGCTATCTCTTTCGCGTCGTTAGCTTGATTGGTTGGTAAAAAGTAATCTCACACAGCCTATATTACACGACACAACGGTATTTGACACCTAAATGAGTGAAATCACTCACATAATCGATTAAAACTTGAATACTGGCTTTGAATGGATACGAGACATCTTTCCTTAAATAAAGATAATCAAATTAAATTTTATACGAAGCTTTATACTGTCCTACCGAGTTTTCGTCTATTCAATCTTTGTCCCAACCAAAAGCTTTTTATTTACAAAACACTTTATCTTGAAGTGTACTTCGAGAATGTATAAATCTAGTTGTTAGATTTTCTCTGAGTGACAGGCTGAGTGATTATTTATAAGTTTACGTTTATTTACTGGATAAAGTCAGAGATTAGGTTTGAAAATTAAAATTCATAAAACCAAATGTATGTCTATTAGTACAGGCGATACTCCGCATATTAGAGTATTCATAGATACAGAGAACATTGAACAGGTCACCCAATTTAAATACCAAAAGTAACATATCAGGAATTAAAATGCAGAATTGAACAAGCCCGAACAACTTTCTTAAGACTTAAAAAATTTTAACAGATAAAAACTTAAATTTCAGCTTCAGATATAGGTTGGTAAAATGCTAAGTTCTTTTGTACGGAGTCGAGGTATGGACGCTAAAAACAACAATTATCAAAAAACTTGAGGCCTTTGAGATGTGGACACTGTAGCGTATGCGGAGAGTATCGTGGGTTGATTATGTGACAAATGAAGATGATCTGCGGAGAGCTCGTTTAGTAGATTGGGAGCTTTAAGGATATTAAAAGGAGAAAAATTGGCTACCTCTACTCGACATTTACTACTCGGAGAATGTTATCATTTCCAACACCTAATTCTCCAGGGAAAACTAGAACATGCGCAATGAGATAGGGCTTACCGTTATCGCCATCAAGCTCGGCCACTAAACTGCAAAATTATTATAAAATCTCCAGCTGCGTGGATGAAAATTGAGTACCTACTATAATAAAAAAACAATAACAAAATATACATTTTTTTCTTCTTTCCACTCCCCTACTTTCCAGTTCCTTCTTTCTGCTACTCTACTTTCGATTTCTATCTGCTTCTCTTTGCTCCTCCACTTTTTAGCTCTGGCCACTTCTTCTATTATTTACTCCTTCTTATTAGTTTTTTTATATCATGTGACTAATACAGAATTTTTAATGACAATTTTTAATCGCTCTATTAACAAAAAACAATACGAACAACAACAAAAACCTTTGTAATACAAAATTCAAAACTAAACTAGCTACCGATTTCCTTGAGAGCGAATCACATTCCCAGAAATGTACTTAAATAATAATAATATAATAATAATAACAATAATAATGTTTATTTGTCCACTATAATACAAATACAAGTACGATAATAAAATTAATATAGAATGACACAAATAAACATAGTACTCACTGAAGCAATGTAGTCAACTACATCGCTTGTATGTGAGGATAATATTTAAATTTAAGAACAATAAAATAAACATCTGCAAGAAAACTGATAACATACATGATTTCCTATATAAATGACTTAATTAAAATACAATAGACATATTAACAATAGACATTACACGGTTAAGAAGGTGAGTTTTAAGATACATATAAAACATTTAGAAAATACAATAATAATTAATCCATTTATAAAATCATAGACCACAAAGGTTCACTTATAATTTACGTAACATACTGTGGAATTTATAGATATCTGGTTATGATCGGGTTCATTGTCGTAATTGGGATTAAGCCAGTTTAGGTTTGGTATATACCAAATCAACAATTTTTAGTTAACGAACGCTCTCCATACAAACAAAAAAATGCCATTTAATTTATTACTGCACCAAGTCGGCTAACTTTTGTTTTTCCAAATTTAAAATCCAATATTTAATTTTTTGTTTGACGATAGTTTTATTTGACCTTGAAGTAATTATATTCTGTAGATCCAGTGGAATGACATTGTATATTTTGGGAATTAGATACTGGATACTGCGTTGTCCTACAGTTTTGTTGCATTTAGGAACTTTTACCGAATTTTCTCTGCTTCTAGTTTGGTACAAATGATCCACTGGAATTAACAGATTAACATGTTTGCTCATATGAGAGAGAATTCGTTGAACAAATAGTTGTCGTGTGTCACATATTTTACTTATTTGGTATAACTTTTCGGAAGCAATCGTAATCCGTTTCTTGTAGATTATTCTTAAAATCCATTTTTGTAATACATTAATCTTATCTAGATAGACATTACATACACCTCCCCACGCCAAAATTCCATACATCAGATGAGATTGAACAAGAGAATAATAAGTGGCTTTTAGAAGGTAAGTGTCCAAGAACTGAGAAAGATACCTAAATCTACTTATTAAACCTCTAATTTTATTTGCAACATTATTGATTTGAAGATCCCAGCGGAGGTGTCGATCGATGATTATTCCTAGATATTTTACGGATATTACTTCTGGTATTTTTGTATATTGATCAACTTCAAGGTCACCGAGTTGTGGAAGATTATTCGCGTAAGATGTAAATGGCATATATTGAGTTTTTTTTATATTAAGAGTAAGTTTATTTAATTGAAACCATTTTTTAACTTGTATAAAATCGTTTTCTACTTGTCTTTTTAGTTGATCCCAGCTATTTGATTTATAGAAAATGGCGGTATCGTCAGCGAAACTAGTTATTGATCCTTGTATATTAATATTTAAAAGACTGTTTACATAAACTGTGAACAAGATAGGGCCTAAAACAGTTCCCTGAGGAACTCCGAAGGTCACTCTTTCTGTTTCGCTGGTTGTACCGTTAAGAGAAATTAACTGTTGGCGATCGCTTAAATAACTTTTAATTAATTCATATACGTTACCTCTAATTCCATAAGCATATAACTTCTTTAAAAGTATATTGTGTGAGACAGTGTCAAATGCCTTAGAGAGATCAACGAATATGCATAATGCAGGTTTTTTATTATCCATTGCATTATATATTTTTGAAGTTAAATCGCAAATAGCATCTTCCGTCGACATGCCCTCTCGAAATCCGTACTGATTACTAAACAGAATATTATGTTTATCGAAGAATTTAATTAGCCTACTTTTTATAATTTTTTCGAATATTTTTGACACAGTGGAGATTAAAGAAATCGGTCTGTAATTTTCAACAGTACTTTTTTCACCATTTTTGAAAATAGGTTTGATAACTCCGATTTTTAATAATTTTGGATAATAACCTGCCTTGAAACATTTATTAATAAGTACAGTTAACGGAGATGCAACGATGTCTGAAATTTCTTTTAGAGTTTCAGCTCTTATACCATCTAGCCCTGGAGATTTTTTTGATTTCAGGCTTTTTATGGTTTTCAGAACTTCTAGCTCATCTGTTTCAAATAGAAACATGGAATTTTGCAGTGAAGTTATATTATCTTCAAAGTCAAGAGGTGTATCAATATTATTAGCGTATTTCTCTCCAAGTTGACTATAATATTTGTTAAAACAATTAGCAATATCCTTGTTATCTGTTAAAGGATTATTTTCAGCTATAATTTGAGTAATTTTTGTTTCCGGTTTTGATTTACTGCAGAGGTTATTTACACAAGACCAAAGTGCCCTAGAGGAGTATTTATTTTTATTTACTATATTTTTTACGTAGTCTTTTTTACTTTTTTGTATGTCGCGCTGTAATTGAAGTTTACTGCTACGATACTCTTGTTTTAGATGCTCATTATTTGGGTGTTTTCGTAATTGTAAATACAAATTGTTTTTGTGATTTATTAAGTCTAGTAAAGGTTTTGTAATCCATGGTTTTTTCATTTTAGGTTTTGGTTGAATTTTGACTGTTTTAGTGGAATTGTTAATATTTGCATTTAGGGTGTCTATAAACTTTTGTGTGAATGCATCTATGTCTTCTGCATCAGTAAAAGAGTTCCAATCTATTGAACTCAGATTAGCTCTTAGGGATGGAAAATCAATATATTTTTTATAATTTTGATGATTGCTGTTATCGTGTTTGATATTAAAGTAGCTATTAAATTCAATGCTCAAAATAGTCGGATCGTGATCGGTTTCGTCAGAGATGTAAATGAATGAATTACAAAGATTTCTATAATTTGTTTTCACGAAGAAATGATCTAAACAGGTATTACTTGCTCTCCGAGTTATGTCATTTATATCCTACTAATATTATATAGGCGAAAGTTTGTTTGGATGGATGTATGGATGTTTGTTCCTCTTTCACGCAAAAACTACTAAACGGATTTTAATGAAACTTTACAGTAATGTAGCTTATAGATCAGAATAACATATAGGCTATAATTTATAAAGATATTGTGTGAATTGTCCAAAATATAACGATGATGGATGTTTGTTCCTCTTTCACGCAAAAACTACTAAACGGATTTTAATGAAACTTTACAGTAATGTAGCTTATAGATCAGAATAACATATAGGCTATAATTTATAAAGATATTGTGTGAATTGTCCAAAATATAACGATAAATGTCATTTAAGTCTGAAAAAATTCTGCAATCTGCGAGCTACTCAGGCGTGTGCTTACATAAAGACCTTGATTTTATTCGAATTACACGCAGACGACGTCGCGGGCAACAGCTAGTACGATATAAAATCAAATGAGCTGAGAATCGGATCCGGACATTTCGGCGCGGCCGTTTGGGCGCGGCCATTTTGGCGCGGCCGTTTCGTCGCGAAGACACTTCGGCGCGGGTACGTTTCGGCGCGGGTACATTTGGGCGCCAGTATCGAATATTTATTTTCAAAAACATATTTTTAATAATACAGTGAATTATTTAACTGTTTAAAATATTATCCAATTTGACATTATTAATATGTGAATATAAATTCTACGAATTCTAAAATTCTACGTTAATTTAAAGGCTGAATTTGGATCCCTAGAAACAACAAATAATCTTTTAATGATATTTTACCATTGGAATTTGGATGTACTCCCAGGATTAGGATAAGGAATTAACGGGTAAAAAAGGTATAATTTAGATTAATAATTCTTGGAACTAAAGGCTAAAAGGATTGTTTTAGCATTTTAGTTTTATTTTAATATTGTAATATTACTATTGACAAGAAATTAACAGTAAATTTAGGTAAATAATCTTGACGAAATGAGATGTATTTAATGACTAAGGTACCCCTATTTTTCTAAATATAAGAACTGATGAGTGAATCAGTTTATTTTAATCAGTGTATGATCAGTTTTTAAAATGGTGTTAGTTTCGAAACTTGGTAAACCTTTGTATAGTAGCAATGGCTACTGCTACGACTTTGACAAGTTAAGTGCTTGTGGAAAAAAAATTGGTGCTGTGAAGGTTGTAAAACCAGAATTCATACCATAGATGGTTTAATTTTGAATGAAATGCATAACCATTCACATAACAGTAATCCGGCGAAAGAGAAAAGGATGGTTTGCGATGCAATAAAAACTCGTGCTGCTGAAACCATGGAAGCAATGTCGCAAATTATTAACTTTTGTCTGAATGAAGCTAATTTGTCGCAAGCAGCACAGGCAAATTAACCAAAAGAATAAGCTTTAAAAAAAATAATTCGAAGGAAAAAAAACGAAGTTCTAGTTGCACCACCAATTCCATTACGAGTCGAAGATCTGATTATTTCTGAAAATTTTCAGTTTTATGATGTACGTGGAAGAGCAGAAAAGTTTTTGTTGGCCGACAGCGGAGCAGAACCACAACGAATACTGGTATTTGGCCGAGAAAAAATTTAGATGATGTAAGCGTTTTCCTAAATAGATAATTGTAAAATTTTACTTGCCTGAACTAAATTGGATAATATTCTAAACCAGTTAAATAATTCAATGTATGTATTATTAAAAATATGTTTTTGAAAATAAATATTCGATACTGGCGCCCAAATGTACCTGCGCCGAAACGTACCCGCGCCGAAGTGTCTCGCGCCGAAACGGCCGGGCTGAAACGACCGCGCCGTAACGGCCGCGCCCAAATGTCCTAGACCCGCTGAGAATGTTAAAATATTCTTCTACATCAGGATCAGAATTATCTAAGATGTTTATATTTATATCGCCAGCAATTATGTGATTCTCAGTTTTAGTATTTGAAAGGTACAGAAGAAGGTCAGTATTAAAGTGTTTAATAGAAGTTGATGGTGATCTATATATGGCTGTCAGAGTTACTTTTTCTGAAAGATCTAATATGTCTAGTTGAATTACTCTGGAATCTCCTAAATGTATTAGCTGATAATCATAATTGAAGACATTATTGATATAAACAATCACTCCATCATGGTAGTTGAAATTGCCTTTATTGTAAATTATATTGTACCCTTCAATGGAAAATAAATTTAAATTTAAATCCCCAATTTGAAATGTTTCCGTAAGAACAATTAAATCAAATTTTAAATTTAATTGACTCAATAGCAGTACCAAATAATCAAAGTGTTTCTGAAAGCTTCGAATATTCATGTGAAAAATTTTAAGTTGTGTGTTATTTTTTGATTGATTCAGAATACAAAAATCAGAAATTTTCTCGAGAAATCTGGCTTTTACTAAATCAACATTATATTCTCTAATATATGAGTCCATAATTATTAAGAGTTAAGTTAATTGGTCCTAAGAAATAAGATAGAAAGGGACTACATTTACTTCTTGTTACTACCAGTACTGGACTGTGAATTTGACCGTAGGGGTCTACTACCACTTACAAGTTGTTGACTACTTCCTTTTTTGAACTGTTTTTTTGGTGTATTTACAGAAGGTAACTCGTTGAATTTTCCGTTTCTGCTTGACTTATTTTCTTGCTTTTTGATTCCAATACTTTGGGGGTTTTTTTCAGGCGATTTTTGAGGTGTAATTACTTCTCTTGGGGTTTGAGAAGGCGTCGATGGTTCACTACTGGTTTTGTTTTCTTGCTCTGACAATTCTATCTGCTCTAATTCTTGAGCTGTGTAGGCAGTATTATTAATAAACAGTCTGTTTCCTTTTATGTACGATTTGGCGGAACTATCCTCTCGAGATTTTTGTAAAAATTTTCTTAGTATTTTGTTTTCGGTTCTTTGTTGAAACGTTAAGTCTTGATAAATGGAAATTCTTGTGCCTTTTAGTTTTTTACAATTTTTTAAAATTTCAACCTTTTTGATATGTGAAATAAATTCAACCTTAACAGGGTTTCGAGGTATATGTTTTAGTTGATATACGTTATTAAGATCTGGTGTCTTAATATCTACTTCCAACAAATTATTTAGTTTTTGACAAATTTCGGGCGCTGATACTGCTCCCGAGGAGTCCAGGCCAAATATCAAAATATTGTTCTTTTTCTGTTCTCTTTCTAAATCTTCTTGATAAAAGCGTATTTTCTTGTTCAACTTTAGTTACTTTTCTATTTAAATCTTCAATTTTTAATAAAAGTCTAGCTTCAGAAGCTTGAATAGATGTTCTAATCTCAGTTCTATTCTTAATGACTTCATTGTTCAAATTTTCGATAGCTTTTCGTAGTTCACGCAATTCATTTTCCATTTTTCTTTGAACAAATATTTAATTTAACTGTTTCCGAAAATAGAGAGCAACTGGCAACATCGGTTTTAGCTCTTTTAATAGTATCACACTGTTATCATGAAGGTTCAAAGTTCAATTGATAGTAGATTCAATGTTTACTTTAAGATTTCCACAAAAACATAGTATTTGAAGTTAATGAAAACTTACTGGTATATTGTTGTACTGTTACTTGTCATACACTAACAAAATAAATTTTTCCAATGACTTTAAATTCCTTTTTAAAAGGATTGTAGGTTAGCACACAATTAAAGAAATGTATAAATAAATAAATAAATATATATATATATATATATATATATATATATATATATATATATATATATATATATATATATAATTATTTATGCAAAGTACGACGACAATGTAAGGAAGAAAAATTTTAAGATCAAAGTTCATTTATCACAAATAATATAAATATTTTGTATACACCTAATAATAAAATGATAACGTATCTACTTAGTTAATTGTCAACTCATTAAAAAGATTCCAAATAGTCCAATTTATATTACGATTACTAACCAAAAGTTTAAATATTAAATTTAAATTGACAACAATAGTATAAGAGTTATCATGTTGTCGCTAGTAGCTCATTTTGAACGACTAGCGACATCACGTGACTATATTCTAAACTTTCCGCCGCTTGAAAAAATGTAGTGGAGACATAGATGAACAAGTTCAGCTTTGTCGCTAATACAACAGAGCGCTAAGGCAGACTCTTCACCACAATTTCTATTTTAATTCACTTATGATTTTACAATTGTTATACAAAGTTATTGAAATGATTTTTTTGTTAATATAATGAAATAAGGTTATGATTAAACCATATTAAAAGATTCCAATAAATCAATTTTCATGTAAAATATTTTTATTCACAATTCACAATCGTTTAAAAAATACGGTTTTCCACCCTACAAAACAGTTGGATATTATACAATTGTTAACCAGGGTGGAAATTAGGTAACCCTTGGTTACGTGCCTCCATGGATAGAGATTTTAAAATTGGCAAACATGATAAACGTTTTATATCGGTATCGGTATATATAGGCAACCAGTATAATGACAAAAACCAAAACGAAACTTTAGTAGAATAAAATTTCTGTAAAAACATATGTATGTACTGAAAAAATCTTGGTAAAAAAGATTGAGCTAAATCTATAATAAGTAAAACCAACATCCGGCATCCGAAGAAAGAATAAAGTAAACTATAAAGATAAGGCAATAGCCGAACAAACATCGGAAAGGAAGGACAAAAAATGTAAACAATAGATGTTCCCAATAGATGTTGTCTAATCCAAAGTAACCTTTCTGGCAAAAAAATAGATTTAGAATACAGCGAGGTGTTCTGTGAATTGCGTGTGTATGTATATGGCGAGATTAGGGACTTCACCAGCGGTATAGGACATTGACATTGTATTACCTAAAATAATATAGACAGATTGGTGCTCCAAATATATACAATTTAAATACTAATAATACTTTTCAATTCATTGCTTAGTCTTTTAAGAAATTTAATGGTTGCTAAATGAATCTTGAGACCACCTCTATTTCACTCCCAAAAATTTCTTTAAAAAAAAATTGTTTGTACCTAATGAAAGCGCTTAATTTGTACCTTTTAAAAATGCCTTTTTCATAATTTGCAGTATTTGCACCCTCGTACTTTTTTTGATAAACTTGATTAAAAATTTTCATTACCTACTCAAACCAGATTTATATGCTCATATAGCACTCCCTAAATTTTCAATTTACATTTTCTAATCTGCACCATCGTAAAAATTTGCGAAAAACGGTAGGAATTATTATAAAAATTAATAAAACTATTTCCTGGCTGATGTACGTTCAGAAATAAATAACTAAGCATGCGTTTTTACTACCGTTCAAAGGGACTTTTTGGCAAAATTGAAAGTGTGTTCGTTTTTCGTTTTAGTTGAACAGTTGGTATGCGGTATGCCACACAGATTTGTATCATCAATACATAGTATAAAACAAAGTCGCTTTCTCTCTCCCTATGTCCCTTTGTATGCTTAAATCTTTAAAACTACGCAACGGATTTTGATGCGGTTTTTTTAATAGATAGAGTGATTCAAGAGGAAGGATTATATGTATAATAACATCCATTAAATAGTGGAGAAATACTGTTATTTTTGAGGTTTCTAATGTGATGTCGTTAATTATCAATTTTTTTTCCGCATTGCAAACGCAGGCTGAACCCTACGAGATTTATCAAAATAATGTACTAATTATTTGTACACATTGAAAAGGTCTACAGAAAACTCCGCGATGGTATATGTCTATCTCTTATGGATATCCCACAATAACATTTTTTTGTCATTTACTTTTTACGACAAGTAATGGCTAATTTTCGAAGCGATTTTAACCAATACAGCATTAATACTTATCCAATTAAATAGCTTAAATACATTGTTGATTTAATATAGATCTATATGGTCCTTTACAGCACAAGATTTAAATGAATATTTTCGAAGATATTACAGATTTAAAATTGCGGGACGTAGCGCTTGCGGCGGTACTGGCAGGCCGGGGCGGCCGGCGACAACGTGCCTATAAATAGCGCATCGGGGGCCGCGATTTTCCTTATAGCACTTTGAATTTTGCAGCGATCGGACGCGTTTATTACGAAATTAATCATTATGACGCTACTCTAAGGTGGCGCAGTTGAGATTTTACACCTGTAATTCTTACATAACTAAGTACTATGACGCCACCGTAAGGTGGCGCAGTTGATATCTCATATATTTAAAAGAGCAAAACTTACTTACCTAAGAACTATGACGCGACCGTTAGGTGGCGCAGTTAATATATAATATACCTAACCGATAAATTACAAAGTACTATAAATAATAGTAAAAACTGGTAACTAACGAGAAAATAAGATAAAAAATACAAAAAATTTATCGTAAAAATTAAAAAATAAATGGAAAAAACATTAGTGTTAGGCGGGTCCGCTAGTTGTTTATATTGAAACACGTATGGGGGCTTTTTACACAATTTATTTACAAAATTGTTAAGATACACTGAACTCTGCTGGATAACGACTAACTACTTGACAATACAATGAACTCTTCTGAACACTTGACTCGAACTGACGTTAACTGCCCGTGCATCCCCTTATATACAACATTATTTAATCTAGTTAGTGTGTTTAGAAGTTTATAGAATTTTCTAGAACATTATTTAAAATGGTCAGTTGATTTTTTTACAAACTTCTAAAAATCAACTGTCAACAACAATCTTTCAAATTAAGGTCCCTTCCTTTACGGTTATCCCGTTACACTGCCCCCTCCTTAGATTCATTCCTCCTGGAATGTTATTTCCTACATCGGAATCCCGCACACTCCCTGAGCCAGCCAAACCATTTTCTTGGAGTTGCTGCGCATCTCCACTGTGGTTTCCCTGGTAAGGCGCCAAACGATCATGATGGACCACGACGGGTTTCCCTCTGGGAATTTTCACAATCCTATAAATGACATCGTTAATCTTCTTCTTGATGGTGTAAGGACCTTCCCAGTTCTTTTGTAATTTGGGACAAATACCTCGACGCCGTCGGGGGTTATAGAGCCATACTAAATCTCCAACTTGGTAACTCTTTTCCATTGTCCGTGTGTCATAGTACCTCTTCATCCGATCACTAGATAATTGTAGTTTTCCACGCACCAGGTTGTGTATATTCTGCATTCGATTCTGAAGGTCGGCGACATATTGTTCACGTGCCATTTCTTCACCAGGTTTACAACCAAACACCAAGTCACATGGTAGCCTCATTTCTCTACCGAACAGGACCTTCGCAGGCGTTTGGCCAGTTGATTCGTTGATGGCCGATCGAATTGCCATTAGAAATAGTGGAATATGTCGATCCCAATCCCTCTGACAATCTGACACCTCTTTTGACAGATAGTTGGTTATAGTCCGGTTCATTCGTTCCACCATTCCATCAGACTGAGGATGCATCGCTGTGGTTCTCGTTTTGCGGATACCTAATCTTTGGCAAACTTCTTGAAACAGCTTGCTCTCAAAATTTCTCCCTTGGTCTGAGTGTAATTCTAGTGGTACCCCAAATCGGCTTACGAATTCTTCAACCAATATATCTGCTAAAGTGGTGGCTTCCTGATTGGGAACTGCATAGGCTTCAACCCATTTAGTGAAGTAGTCCATTACAACAAAGATGTATTTGTTTCCTTCATCGGTCTGTGGAAGTGGCCCCAATACATCTACCGCGATTCTTTCAAAAGGACTTCCAACCAGGTATTGCTGCATTTCCGCCTTCGGTGTTCGGTGCGGACCGTTACTGGCATCATTAGTGCAATTTACCCAGTAAAATCTATCTCGGATCTTTTGCAGCGTTTTCGTGATACCCAGATGTCCTCCAGAACTATCATTATGCATCTGTTTTAAAATTTCCGGTACAGCATTTCTTGGGACCACTATTTGTTTCCTTGTTTCTGTGCCCTCGGAATTTTCTACAAGTCTTTTAACGAGCCCTCCGTCCAAAATTAAAGAGTTCCATTGGGACCAGTATGCTTTTAAAGCAGGAGAGGCTGAGGATATCTCTCTCCACAACGGACGACGGTCCATTCTCTTCCACTCCCTAATCTTTCTCAGAACGGGATCGTTTTCTTGTTGCTCCTCCAGCATAGAGCTCTCGTCTCCTGGCACAACCTTAACTAAGGCAAGTTTTTCCTCGTTCTGCTCCATACGGGTACAATGGGGGCAATCAGGTCGACATGGTCTTCTGGAAAGTGCATCAGCATTACGATGTCTGGTTCCAGGTCTGTGCTCGATTTCAACATCATATTCCTGCAGTTTTTCGAGCCATCTTGCTATCTGTCCTTCTGGGTTCCTAAAGCTAAGTAGCCACTTTAAACTAGCATGGTCTGTTCTGATCAGGAATTTTCTGCCATACAGATATTTATAAAAGTGTTCGACGGATTTTACAACTGCTAACAGTTCCCTCCGAGTTACACAGTAGTTCTTTTCAGCTTTCGATAAAGTTTTGCTGAAGTAACCAACCACTCTTTCCTTACCGTCTTGTAGCTGTGACAAGACGGCTCCAATTCCTACATTGCTGGCGTCGGTGTCCAGAATAAGCTTACCATCAGACAGTGGATAAGCAAGAACAGGTGCTGACGTAAGCTGTTTCTTTAATATTTCAAACGCCTTTTGACATTCCTGATCCCAACAGAAGGACTTATCTTGTTCTGTCAAACGTGTCAAGGGTTTGGCGATGTCTCCAAAATTCTTGACATATCGTCGGTAATAGGAACAAAGACCCAAGAAACTCCGGAGCTGATGTTTGTCGATAGGGATTGGCCATTCCTGAACGGCTTGGATCTTAGCGGGGTCAACAGCAACGCCATCCTTGCTTACGTTATGTCCTAAATAGTTGACCTGTCTCTGGAACAAGTGGCATTTCTTAACATTCAATGTTAGATTAGCGTTCTGTAATCTTTTAAAAACTTCTTCCAGGTTAGATAAATGTTCCTTAAAGGTCTTACCCATTATGATGATGTCGTCTAGATAAACTAGACAAGTTTCCCATGACAAACCCCGCAGGATGTTCTCCATTAGTCGTTCAAACGTCGCAGGAGCATTACAGAGGCCAAATGGAAGGACCGTGAATTGCCATAACCCTGATCCACTGGTAAAGGCAGTCTTTTCTTTGTCTGCAGGATTCATTTTAACTTGCCAGTATCCGCTTTTAAGGTCCAAGGTAGAAAACAGAGTAGAACCCGCCAAAGCGTCGAGGGCATCATCAATCCTTGGCAGAGGATAACTGTCCTTCTTAGTGACATCATTTAGCTTTCGATAGTCGACACAAAACCGCATTGATCCGTCTTTCTTTCTCACTAATACCACAGGAGAAGCCCACAGACTACTGGATGGTTCGACTATGCCATTTTGAATCATTTCTTTAAGGGCTCTGTCTGCTTCTTCCTTTTTAACTTGAGGCATCCTTCGGGGTACCTGTCGAATCGGACGTGCATCACCAGTGTCAATTCTATGTTGTACAACATCAGTTCTTCCCAGTTTACTTTTAGAACCAAATACAGGTTTATAACGGTAAAGTAGATCTCTTACCTGTTTCTTTTCTAATTTTGACAAAGAGGGGTCTAATTTTGTCATTAATTGTTCAATTTCGTTGGTCTCATCTGTTTCCGTACCATTTATCTTGTGAATTATGGCCATTACTGGTTCTAAACTTCCCATTTCCGTGTCCTTTCGGAGAAGAACTGGATGATCGTTCAAGTTGATAACTCGGATGGGTACCTCTTTGGCGGATCTAACAAGAGTCTTACCCACAAGGAGTCCTTTTCCCAATTCATGGTCATGGTTCTTCGGCTCTATCATGGCTGGGGCACCATCTGGCTCCAGTCCATCCAACCGCGCTGTGACGACACATTCGCAGCTTGCCGGAAGTTCGATATCATCGATTAGCCTAATCGAGGCATTGTCAACTTGTTTTCGGTGCAGGAATATTTCTTCATTACCAGTACGAAGGATACGTTGGCGAAGATCCAAATGAAAACCACAGTGGAGCATAACATCCATGCCCAGAACAACATCTTCATCAACGTCAGCCACCAGCACTGAGTGAACAAGAGAGGTTGAACCAAACTGTAGCGTCACCTGTATCTCACCGTAGACTCTAGCAGAATCTCCGGTAGCGGTACGCAGTCTCCAACTGGTAGGCAACATCTTATTTCGCATAATGATGGTTGGTCGGACGATAGTTTTTGTAGCTCCAGTGTCTACCAGCATGCTAATATTCTTCCCATCAAGGAGGCCATCTACATATAAGCTGTCCACGTGATGTCGCAGAGTTGCCAATTTAAAGGTGTGAGGGGCTTCGGGAATGTTTGGGGTCGATTTCGCCCTCCAGGAGTCGACCCGTTCTAGTTTTCCTGCTGCTGGGGTACTTCAGCAGAAGATTTTTCTTTTTGGGGGCAAGTATTTCTTATATGGCCTAGTTCTCCGCAGTTCCAGCATCTCACTTGGCGCCTTCTTCTTGGAGATAACTTCATTAATCTCTCTACTACCGCTTCAACGTCGCTAACGGAATGAACGGCATGGTCGTAGTTACCGGTGATTTCCCTTAGTCGAGCAACTCCACGTGAGGCCTCCGTCGCCGCCTCAAACTCCAGGGCAATGGTCAAGGCGTCCACAAGAGTCTTCGGCCGCGCCAACCGTACAGCGCGCTGCAACTCGACGTCTCGAAGACCATCGGTGAAGGTTTGGACTGCTAGGCACTCCAGGAAATCCTCCGCTGCATTTGAATACGCAAGTCGTACCATTCTTGCTACATCTGCTTCAAATTCCTGGATAGTTTCTCCATTTTTCTATGTTCGGCTCTTTAACTGCATTCGGTACACAGGTTGTAGATGAGTTTGACCATAACGCATCTCTAGACGATTCACCAATAACTCGAAGTTGTCAGCTTCATCCGGCGTCAATGATTGCAAGACGTCTAAAGCTTCGCCTCGCAGAGCTACGGTTAGGGACAATGCTTTCTCCTGGGATGACCATCCATTAGCTCTGGCCGCTGCGTCGAATTGTTTCAGGTAATTTGGCCAGGAAGTCTTCCCGTCGAAGGTCGGGGGTTTCATCGTCGTTCGTCCATGGGTCGTCTCCTCGCTTCTTTGTCGTTCGACGTCTGCGTGGCAGGTTTCCATCCTTCTTGCATCTCCGTCGCCGTGGTGGATGGTTTGGTTTCGGCGGCTAGCTTCCTGTTCTTGTTGAAGCTTCCTTATCTCGGACTGCATTTGCTGGTTGATCTGGTTTTGCTCGTCTCGCAAGTTGGACACTTGCTGATTTTGTTCGTCTCGCAAGCTGGACACTTGCTGATTTTGTTCGTCTCGCAAGCTGGACACTTGCTGATTTAGGTTGTCTACTTGCTGATTCAAGTTGGCTACTTGCTGAGAGAACGAACTGGATAACTCATCTGATAGGGTAGGCATCCGTTGTGATAGCTCCTCTTGTTGGCTCTTCATCTGACTGGATAGCACCTCTTGTTGGTTCGTCATTCGTTGTGACAGCTGGGACATATCTTCACGCTGGCTCTTCATCTGACTGGATAGCTCCTCTTGCTGGCTCTTCATCTGACTGGATAGCACCTCTTGTTGGTTCGTCATTCGTTGCGACAGCTGGGACATATCTTCGCGCTGGCTGCTTATCTGACTGGACAACTGGGACAGTCGTTGAGCTTGTTCTTCTTGTTGGCTCGTCATTCGTCCTGATAGCTCCTCTTGCAGCCGGGAAAGTTGTTGAGCTTGTTCTTCTTGTTGGCTCGTCATTCCTCCTGATAGCTCCTCTTGCAGCCGGGAAAGTTGTTGAGTTAGTTCAGAATTTGCTTTTTGAACTGGGTCTTCGAACTCTACAGCGTCAGGGTCCAAATTATTATTTAGGTAGTATTCACGGAGCCTTCTCAACAATACGGATTTGCTCCCAGTAGTTTCCAACTCTAATTCTTCGAGCTCTCTTCTGAGCTCAGCAACCAATAGTTCATTTATCTTTTTTCCAGGCATTCTTGTATCTTCACCCCACACCTGACACCAATTTGAAACACGTATGGGGGCTTTTTACACAATTTATTTACAAAATTGTTAAGATACACTGAACTCTGCTGGATAACGTCTAACTACTTGACAATACAATGAACTCTTCTGAACACTTGACTCGAACTGACGTTAACTGCCCGTGCATCCCCTTATATACAACATTATTTAATCTAGTTGGTGTGTTTAGAAGTTTCTAGAATTTTCTAGAACATTATTTAAAATGGTCAGTTGATTTTTTTACAAACTTCTAAAAATCAACTGTCAACAACAATCTTTCAAATTAAGGTCCCTTCCTTTACGGTTATCCCGTTACAATATTATACATATTTATAGTCGCTTATACTCTGATAGTTACATTAATGGTCTAGTCTAGTATATTTTCTATATGGACTGGCATACCAACTGTCCAAGTGACACTTTCAAATTGTTAACAAAAAAAAAGTTCCTTTGAACGGTAGTGAACACCTGCGCAGTTACTTATTTCTGAACGTACATCAGCCCGGAACTAATTTTATTAATGTTTATAATAATTTTTATGCTTTTCCACAAATTTTCCGATGGTGCAAATTAGAAAATTAAAATTGTTAATCAGTTTATCAAAAAAAATAGGAGCGTGGAAATTATGAAAAATATATTTTTGAATAAGGTGCAAATTGAGAGCTTTGAATAGATATAAACTATTTTTTTTAAAGATATTTTTGGAGCTGGAACAGAGGTGGTAATCTTAAGAGTGATACCATTGTATAAAGACTAAACCATTGTATAAAGACTAACTCATAGACAAATTTCTGGACTAACTATACAATGACTAAACTAAAGTAAGTTATAATTACAGAAAACTTCTACCTACAGCTTAAAGTAACGTAGTACTTGTGTATAGATAGCGCTACTGCTTAAGTAATTCAAATATCTTAAAAAATAACTTATGTAATTAAAATCTGATTAAAGAAACAGTTTTAGTTTTAGTTTAATTGAATTGTCTAGTAAAATGCGACAATTTTTAGATTTGTAATTATTTTATAATCACGGTTATGATATTGGTTTAATACTAATTTCTTTTTATTATTTTAAAATTTTAACTACGAATTTAAAATTATGACTGGAAACTTTCGTATTATGTGATTCGGAATTCAAACCAAATCTCCAATGCTCTTATTACATTTACATTTTTTTTTCGTGAATTAGTACATAAATTTATTCAATGGCACTATTTCGTTCGTCAAACTATTCATCAAATTTCAAAACTAGATAATATTGTCAAATATCATGAATTCAGGGGTGCCAACCTAAACAGAGAAAAACAAAAAATCTTATTGTAATTAATTGTTACGTGTGTATGGATTTTTTATTACTTATATTTTATTGGTATTTGGTAACTCAGGTGTGTGTTAGTTTTCGTTGTTGTTTTGTTTTTATTTAGTGGAATAAAATTTATCCAAATCATTAAAGGTTGCTCAACCCGCTATTCGTCAAACAATTTGGTGAACTTAAATACAACATGTACATTTTTTTCGTGAATAAATTAACGAATTTATTGAAGAAGACTGTTTTATATCGAAGTGTGTGTTCGTCAAACTTTTCATCTAACTTTAGAAAATAGATAAAAGAAAATATTGTCGAATATTACCATAAATGCCAACCAACACAGAAGATTTTTTTTTATATTAAGGATGTCCTCGTAGGTATAGACCTAAATACAAATGTACCGAGAACATCAGAACATCTATTGGGGCAGAAGAGACAATTTATTAATTTGGGATTTAAAGGCCTGCAATTAAGTTAGGACGAGTGGGGAAGACGTGGAAAGGTAAGAAGTTCCACAATCTGGAGACCCTGGGGATGAAGGAACGATCGAATCGATCCGTTCTCGATGTTGGGCATTGAACAGTATAAGGGTGCATGGAGTTGGCACGTCGCGTTGCTCTGGCTGGTCTGGCAAGTGGAGGTTATTCTGTCCCTGGATTTCAGGTGTGTGTTAGTTTTCGTTGTTGTTTTGTTTGTATTTAATGAAGTAAAAGAGTAAAAGTTGATAAATACAAAAGGTAAGTTAAATTATCCAAATCTTTAAAGGTTGCTCATCTTGCTTTTCGTCAAATACTTTGGTGAACTGTGACACAAGTTTAATACTGGTACTACATTGTTTTCGTAAATAATTTCACGAATTTATTTAAGGTCAATATTTCATATTGGATTTCTTGTTTAAATAAACTTTTCATTCAACTTTCGATATTAGTTCTCATTTCTATGCTAACGTTCACAAAAGACAAAAAAGTACGGTTACTGTCAATATTTGCGGTTTGGTCCAGTGTCTGTGTAAGTGAGAGCGTGCGCGATCACTCGCGTTTGTGTATGTGTGTGTGTGTGAGCGAGTGAGCAAGTGTGCGAGCGCCCGTGCGCACGTGCCTTTGTGTAAGTGCGTGCGTGCCTGCCTTTTGTGTGTGTGTGTGTGTGTGTGTGTGTGTGTGTGTGTGTGTGTGTGTGTGTGTGTGTGTGTGTGTGTGTGTGTGTGTGTGCGTGTGTGTGTGTGTGTGTGTGTGTGTGTGTGTGTGTGTGTGTGTGTGTGTGTGTGTGTGTGTGTGTGCGAGCGTGCGCGCGGTTTTCATTGAAACAATTTAAAACGAGTATAAATACAAGAAGATTTTGTTTGTTAAACTTATTCACGTATAAATTTTACATTTAACACCAGTATAAAAGAAATTTTCGATACATCATATGTTAAAACTTCGAATTCAATGTTATACTTGTTAAATTTCGACTAAAAGTTTTCACTTACATCATAAAAAATAATGGAATTTAAGTTTGGATCATGTGAGTGAAGTAGGTATACCACGATTGTATAGTTTGACTTATTAGAATTGTAAATTTTAAGTTAAATTTTTGAATTCTGATATGAATGTGAATTCTGACTAATAAATGTTGGAATTTGGAATTTAGAAGATAATAAAGAGGCATAAATGAGAATACTGTTATAACTTATTTAATAATTAAACCGTATAAAAGCTAATATAAAACATTAAAATGTGAATCGTAAACTTTCAAACTGTCTTAATAATATCCATACATTCCAACACGGTTTCATAAAAATCTGCCGTCGCAGCGGTTCGACAAAAGTTTCCGAAATTACCTAATAAACCATAATTTTGTTTACAAAGACCGAAACGACAAAGACTGTTTATTTCAGCAATAATTAAAATATTTATATTAGATATTAGATTCCAGCAATAAATACGAATTGTAAAATTTAGAACAAATAAAAAAAGTTAAAAGTATTACGCGTTTTTGTTTAAACTGTTGAAATTGTTGAAATCTCTGTGAATTTATTAATAGTAAGTATTGTTTTTACTTTCTAGATTTGTTCAAATTATTAAGATACTTTCAAATTGATGTGTCGCATTGTATATAATGTCATTATACCTGAGTATATTGTTAATGCACCAAATCAATCAAAATCCTGTGCTGAAAGTAAGGTAAGATCGTGACTAAGAGGGGATATCCGACCCACAAAGACCGGTCCACAACTGTTAAACTTACGATCTGCGAAGGAAAGCAGTTGTCGTTCGGTTTTGAAAGTTGTGGTTACTGTGCTAGACGGTCTTAGAATCTTAGAACCACGCGCTAAATACATCGCGCGTTTAAATTTGTGTTATGCGAAAATGCGGACTGAATTTTTTTTATAAAACTTTGACAAAATGTTCACATTAACAAGGATTTTTTGTGTATTTACTCTATATTCATCAATAGTTGTAGCTTGGAAACCAAAACCAGTAAATATAGCAAAATGTTGCAAATCCAACGAACATTTAAATATATCGACAAAAAATTGTACGCGAAATTTATTAAATGTAGAAAAAATAGTGGTGTATAATCTAAAAAATCAAATATTTGATTCTTTCGATCATTTTCCTCCTCATTGGAGATTAAAATTTGATGCAATGCCCAACTGTGCTTCCCCGCAGCTACTTCGGTTTCAGGAAAAGAATAATTTTCCTTTCATGAACGGTTCGGTATATAGTGTGGAGTATGATAGGATTTTTTATCCTAGTGAATTTTGTATGGATCACCAAGGAATTTTAGCTTGTTTAAATGGCCCAGAAAACTTAATAGCGGTTAAAAGATGTTGTGGGGATCACGGTTTGTTTTCGAAACAAAACAGCAGTTGCAAACACATGAAAGGTGATAATCACAAAATTGATGTCGGTGAAAATAAGATTCTTATTAACGGTTATCCCGCATGTGCTGATAAAAATGTGTTGGTGATTGGCGATTTGAAAAATTCGACGATTTTAAGCAACGGAAGTGTTTTGGTGGATAACACTTTTTTGTTGGCAACTGGGAATTTTTGTTTGGAGCATCTTTTAGAACAGGATGGTAAGTGTTGGAAATTAATAATTCATACATATTTTCATTGGTTTAATAAAAATTGCTTTATAGTCAGACAAAATTTAATAAATAAATGATTTATGCATGACTGAGTGTAAAGTGAAAGAAAAACCGTAAAACAGTCAATTATCTCTGGTTATTCGAGACACAATTGAACAAAGTAGTGTTTTTTAACCAAATTAATTTTAACTGTGACGGTAAAATCAAAATTTAATATTTAATTTGTATCATAAAAAAGTTAATTCTTAAATATACGTTGAGGTAGGTATACACTATTTTCCGAGCAATTTATGTTAATTACTCATGGTAAAATCATTAAATTAGCTAGTTATTAAATTTTAACCAAAAGTTTTTCTGGTAAATTGGAGTTTTCTTAGGTTGTCATATTTCATTCAGCTATGTGTAAGCACATCTTAAGCCGGATTCTGACGACTGGTATTGTCATATCGTGTGAATGGTTTACTTGCGAAATTTTGTCACTGGCGATTTGTAAACGTTTAACGTGATAATGGGCAAAATATATTGGTGAACTACTTGCCAAGTACACTAGTATTGGTATTGATGTACTTGTCAAATACATCACTCCTGAGGATCCAGAGCCACCGTATATAGAAAAGAATAGTTGGATCACTCTCGCAAAAACTTGTTCCATGCTCCGAAGCTCTCGGTTAAATAATTATAAAAGAAAATTATAATATAATGGTATATCGGTAGCTTACTTCCTAAATCGGTATATCTACCGAAAAATCGGTAGAGTTGGCATCGTTGCTCACCAGTTCTCACCAAACTACATTAAAAACTCCGACAAAGAGGAGTGAAATGTGGTACAAAGACTTTCAAAGGAGGTAGGCAGAGTGATCCTACTATTCTTGTCTATATACGTTGGAAGAGCCTTTGGAATGTTAGTAATGTTATTCAATTATATCAGATTAAATTTTTTAAGATAAAATGTACAGAATACAATTTATTATTGTTCTTTCCTCTTTAAAATGATGTATCATTATTGCCTTTGTTAAATTTTGCTGAAATTCTGCTAAATCAGCTTGTTTTGATATTTATTTATTTTAATATAACTTTTATGTTTCATTGAAGTGTTTTTTTATAGTTCATACAAGTTTCTTAAATACTTTGAGAGATTTTGACTAACTTGAAATTAATCAGTCAGTATTGCCCGGATCAATATGTTAAACCAGCATGTGTTTATATTCACAAAAAATATTTGGAAGAATATCAGGTTTGTGAATGTATAAATAATTAAATGTAAACCTGAACCTACCACACCTGCTGAAATATTTAAAGTCAGCGTACGTACTAATTGTGGTCAATAGCTTCTTGCTATTACATATTCACAGTTTGACCTTCGAAGAACATGGTATAAAGTACTTACAAAGTGGAATTTATTATGGTGACTTGTAAATTAATTGGATTATATTATCATTATTATATTATTCAAGGTATTACACAGAACTTTTAATTTTCGATGAAGAAAATAATGATATGAAACACACAACAAAAAGTCAAAATGTCACAATGATAATACAATTTTATTTAAAAAATAAAATATATATTATTTAGTATGCCCTAGAGAAAAAAATAATAAAAGTAAACAACACAGAAAAAATGTGTAAAAACACAAGGAAACTATTTTGGAGTCAGAAAAAAGAGGTACTAGGACAAAGGAAAATAAAAAAAAGAAAAGAATGGTTCGAAATAGAATGCGAAATAAAAAATCAATGAAAGCAAGTAATAAATAGGTATCAACTAAAGAAGAACAACATCGAAGTGAATATCAGGAAAAAAATGAAGAAGCAGGCATGTTGCAAAAACAAAAAAAGATAATGGATTGATCAACTGTTAAACGAACTAGAAGAGAATAGTAAAGATAGCGCTAAACTATTTGGATATTCAAAACAGCAACAAAAAAAGTAGACCTGTAACTAAAATTAACAACAAATCACGTATTTCACAGAATTATATAGATGCAACGTAAATCCGAAAGAAGAGAAGAGAGACAATGAAATTAAGACACCAACATATATGAAGAATACCTACAGATAATTAAAAAAATGAAAGTGAAAAAAAAACACCAGGAGCCGATGAAAAACCTAAGAAACTGATTAAAACCGAAGGAGAAAAAGTATTAAGAAACATTTTTAACCTAATCGTTAGAATATGGGAAACAGAAGAATTGCCCGAAGAATGGAAGGAAGGCATAATACTACCAATATTAAAGAAAGGAGAATAAACAGACAATAACAACTATGAAGAAATATCACTACTGAGCATGGCATACAAAATTCTAACAATCATCATCAGACAACAATTAAATCAATATGCAGAAGAAAAGGTTGGAAACTATCAACAAGGATACAGAGAAGGCAGATCAACGACAGATGCGATACACATAATTACGCACACATTCGAGAAATGTCATGAACATAACATAGAACTACACACTCTACTACAAAGTGGCAATCAGACTTGTAACTACATACGCAGCTGAGACAAGTAAGAAAGACTAAGAATATTTGAGAGAAAGAGCCCAATAAAAATGGAAAACGGAAAGATGACTAGAAGAATGAATCATGAAATTAGAGATACAATAATAGAAGAAGATATTATCAGATTTATTAAATTGTAAAGACTGACTGATCCAAAAAAGTCATTAGATGGAAACCAGATAAAGAAAGACCGAAATAAACATACGAGGACCAGGTCGATAGAGATATTAAAGCCATGAAAGTGAGAAACTGGAGGTAAATAATCACAAATAAAAAAGAGTAAAAGAAAATTGTAAAGAAATCCAAGTCGCATAATAACTTGTGAAAAAAATCATGATGAATGTAGAAGAGCGTCAAACATCCCACCAGGGAATGAAACGTCTTGATGATGATGATGATTACTTTGAGATTACTCAGTTTTGATCTTGGTTTTGATGCTTTGATGAAGACACTTTTCCGAACATTATCACTTGCCATTTGATCACTAAGACAACCATGGATAGCACAACACCTTCCGGTTTTTTTAAACACAACCAATTTTAAGTGAATTAATTAATATTATACATTTAATTTAATTAAATTCAACGTTCGCGACATTGACATGTCATAATAATAATAGAATCGGAACATACTGAATACTGCCAGTGGCAAAAAATGGAATTATGAACTTGGTTTATTATTGTGCACATGAAATATTATGGAAAAGCCTTCCTCTTAGGACTCGTGAACTTAAAAATGTAAATTTTAATTGATGACAAATGACAAGTGAAATCAACCGACCTACACAATTTGTTGTTCAGATTGGAACGAAAACAGAATGTAGATGTCTTTTTACTTTTAAAATCTTACCGGGTTTATCTGCCCGAATAAACATCTACAAAAACTACTTCCTATATATACATATATACCTACAGTACATACATATACCCTCGTTATATATAAATTTCGGCAGATGGTCAGGTAAAATTCTTGTATAAAGAATGTTTAGGTAGGTATACTTGCTCAAAAGAATTTTAATAGCGATCAGCTGTTGGTTACCTATGTATATTTTATATATACCTACCCACTACTTATATTTAAAAAAAAATGCTCGGGGACTAAAACATACATTTTAAAATAAATTATCTACCAGTCCTTAATACGTGTAGGTATATGTTGCAATGTTTAACAAAATAAATTATAAAATAGTCTAACTAATGCGTAAAATATATAAATAATTTGCCAATATTCTAACATTTTATTAGTTTCACTGAAATATTAATTGTTCCTGACACTATATTGGGTCGGTGCTAAATCTCCCTCTCGTTTCATGTTCTATTTTAAAAATTTCACAACTCTGGTTATTTTTAACACCGTGCTTTTTAATTCTAATAAATGTCGTTGTCCTTGCTTCCTGAACTTTGTTTATTACTTCACAGAGAGAGTAAAAGAGCTCTATAGACACTTTATTTGTTGACATAACAGTTCAACATTTCTGTAGGTATACATTCACATTATTTCTTACTTTAAGAAGGCTATCATGATATCGAGTTCTTAAAAGTCATTTTGAAAATAAACGACTTCTAACAAGTTGGAGGAAGGTGGTTGTTAAGTACATAAACCAGAACTTGTTCTCTTTCTTCAAATTAACGAAAATAAGACAAAACCTGTGTTCCTTTCATTTGTATTATATTTTTTGTAGGCAAGTATGTACTTTATAGTCATTAAACTATAATTTAACAAAGATTATTTCCTTCGATTCAAATTAACCAATAGAATGTCATAATTTTTTGAAATTGGACCAAGCAGAATCCAATGTCAGCGACTATTGCACTAGAACAATATCAGCGACTATTGCACTAGAGAAATAGTCACGTCAAATA
Source organism: Altica lythri (assembly GCA_964028335.1). Taxonomy (NCBI): domain Eukaryota; kingdom Metazoa; phylum Arthropoda; class Insecta; order Coleoptera; family Chrysomelidae; genus Altica; species Altica lythri. The sequence goes on from OZ034802.1 coordinate 65,213,388, forward strand.
TAAATGTCAAATGTTTGTCAGTTTACAAGTTCTCAGGAAATAATCTTCCTAAATATAACACGACCTTGATTAATAGTCTGCTATTTTTGTTGTTGCTAAATTTCTCGAAAATTTTACAATTTGTTTCGACATAATTTGACATTAATAATCAAAGATTAAAGCCCTCGAGCTAAAGCTCTCGGGCTTTAATCAGATTATTAATGTCAAATTATGTCTCAACAAATTGATACTAAAATATTCTCGAAATCTAGATACCACAAAAATAGCCGACTATAATCAAGGTCTTGTTATATTACCCTTGAATATATTTAGAGTAAAATTTACAATTTTTTAGTTTATTTGAATCTTTTAAAATTTAAAAATTCAATTCACTTTTTTCTTATGAACTTGGAAGTAATAATATTTTGGTACATTAGACAACGGGACCATAAAATTTTGTCTTTCAATTTCACTTCCCGGCTTGATCATATTATCACTGTTAATTTATCAAATGATAATTTTACGCTTTTGACATAATATTTGCTCCATATTTTGACCCAAGTAATAAAAGTGTTCTTTTATTGGCTCTCATAATAATTGTAGGTCTTTTACATTTTATCTCAGAATTGATAATGTATCCTTCTAAAATTTGTATTGATTCTTTGGTTCATTTAGACCATTTAAGTCTTGGTGAGTACGCTACAGTGTTTCAGGCTGAAGTAATGGCCATTCAACACTATGCAACGGAGATCATAAGTCTGTGTAACGGATAAAACCGTAGTCACATATTCGGAGAGCCAAGCAGCTCTAAAGGCGATAGTATCGACTTACAACTGCGTTGGGACACTCACACATGCTGCAAGTTGGAATTCTCTGACACTGTCATGGGTACCAGGACACTCAGGGTTTTGGCGCAATGGGAAGACTGATGAATTGGCTCTGAGCGGTAGCCAATATCCCCATAATTTACCCGGAACCATTCGATGGGATTGCTGACACGTTCAGAAAGGTAATCATTGAGAAATGGAGTCTGGAGAAGGCCCAGGAGTGTGGTGGGAGAAATCACTGGGCAAGCGACAAGCCAAAGTCCTCATAAAAGGACACTGTTTCACGACGAACAAAAATGATCGGTTCTCGAACTATGTGAAAGAAAATGGTCGCTTTTGTGACAAAATGTGATCATGTGGCATCAAATGCTTTAGAAGATCAAAGAGCGATTACTACTTACGATTGTTATATAAACATTTTTTTACAGGAAGTTATCCCGAAACTCCGACAAATCAGCACACAACGGCGACTCATCCTACATCGAGACAATGCAAATGCTCACACTGCCCAAAATACAATCGAATTGTTAGACCTTCTACTGTATAGTTCCGACCTAAGCAACGAATTCTTTACATTCCCAAAGATCAAGAATTCAATTCGTGGACAGCGATTCCAGTAGCCAGAAGAAGCCATCGAAATCATTTAAAACAGCGATTTTGCAGGTGTCAGAAGACTGGAAATCTGTTGTACCACTTGATTTGAACGTATGCAAAAGTGTCCCGATTTTGGTGGGACGTATTTTGAAAAGCAATAAAGTACTTTAAGTCTATATATTTTTTTCTTTATGGCTATATGCAAAACTAAAAAAGACAAACCTTGAATAGGTTTTAAGTTATTGAGGTCCATAATGCATAAAAAACTTGTCAGTTACCTTAACCTGGTGGTATCAAAGTCACGGGAAACACTTGTCTATGGAATATTATGTAACACCACGAAATTCTAAGCTGCGTGCTTTCGAGAAACAATTATTATTAATAAATAACACTTAAAATCACCTTTATCAAAGGCGATCAAAGGTGTATACATAATGCAGGATTCAATTACAATTGATAAAGCAAAACCAAAGTCCAGCAAACCAATGTTTATTTCCCTTTTTTTAAGTATTATTAATGGATTTTTGTTTAACTAATGTAATATGTCAACAAGATTAATATTTTTAGAACATTTTAACCATAGCGTTTACAACATTCATTTTAATTAATAGAAATGTTTAATTTTAATCACTTATCAGTATCTTATTACGTACAATCAGTTATTTAGTACAATTAAAAACGCCATAAAATTAAAACAAGTAAACAATTAGGTCCAAATTGTCGTAAATAAGATTAAATATAAAGTAAATAAATATAAGAACTTAAAACTATTTACTATAATATATAATAGACAGTCATCAATGAACAGAATTATACAGAAAACCGATAACGACTCATAATTTATTTACTACGAGATTATTTTGAATCCCTGGGTTGTTGATTCATGGATTTAGCATTCAGGTATGGAAAATAAATTGAAATAAGCATTAGTCTATCTATTAAATTTTACAAAAGTATTCTCCTTAATTTGATCCTCCCAAATTTTAAATAAACGATTAAGATTAATAAAACCGCACTTATTAATATGACTTTGATAAATCACAGAAACATTTAGAACAAGGTTAATTATTGTCAATTACGGGTAATGGAATTTCTTTCCAATTTAATTGAAAAGAGTTGGATTTTTCTGTAAAATAATAGAACTAGAATGCAGGCAAATTTGGGCCCACCTCACAAACCACTTCTCTTTTATTTTATTTATTTCTCCTGTTTCTTTTACTGCTGTTAGCAGCATTGTCCCATTTAGATTTGCTACTCAGTTTTATGGTGAATTTTCCCGCAAAGGTTATCTTGGCGCATTTCCCGCAGGTTATCTTGGCGCATTTTCAAAGTTTAATCAACTTAAAGTGACCGAGGTTTTCCTTAATTATTCCTTGTTTGACCATTCTATAAGAATAAGAAATATGTTGGTCTGTGTCCTAGAAATATAGGTCAAAATTATTTCTTTATTAACTACGAAAAAGGGAAATGTACTTTACGAAGAGTCGGTATAAATAAAATAGCTTATGGTAATAAAAGGCTTGCATCCTTTTTATAACTTCACAATCCTGAATTGTATACAGGCCAGTGATTTTGCAGATCATCGGCTACTATTTTAGTAGATGCTGGCTAAGATATAACTTCTTTAAAACGAAATAACGGCTGCAAGTTATCTGCGGGACCTGGAAGCTACATCGACGATTCAATGGCCAATAAGCGAAATATTACTAATAAAAATAAAATAGCATCATCTATAAATTGCAGCGAAAAACTTTTTCAGCAGTAGCCACTAATTTTAAAAGGAAAACTGATAAGACTAATCAAATGTTAATTTTTATTTCGTACAACCGTAGAAAAAGTATAGTGTTTTACTCGCAAGAAATGACTCATTTTCCATGAGTATCATTCGTTGCTCGTTAACAATATACTATTTTATTGTTTCACCAAAATATATATTTTTGTCTTAATCCTGTTCTTTTTTCCACTGTTGTAATTTTTTTACTTTTTTATCTGCTGCTAAAATTGTTGTTTTCTAATTTTACAGTTGATGTTAGTTAAACGTTCAATAAACTGTTCGTAGATATTATCCTAAGATTAGATTTTTTAAATATTGTAGACTACAATTAAACGTTAACTGTCTTTAACACTATAAAAAGATCAAATGTAATTAAGTATAAAATAAAAGATAATTTTTTATAAATTATTGATTATCCTATTGTTATTATTTAATGTTTACATTGAATGACGATGTCATGTAAAGAAACAATTAATAATATTCAATGAATGAACAATTTTTTTCCCCCTAGAGTTTTAAAGTACCTGCATATTTTGTAGTTAGATTAATTGGCACTTAGATTAATTATTCCAATCAAATAAATGCATGAAAACTAACAGTACTCAGATTATTCAATAGTAAAATGACATTTTATATAAATGCCACTTATATCAAACAAGCAAATCTTACTTGAAATTAATATTTGTAACCTTCCTTTCTGTAATGAGCTAGGAAAATCTGGACTCAAAATCAATTATAAATATTCATCAAAAATTATAAGAAGTTTTGTGTTTCTATTAATCAAAATTATTCTGCACTACAAAAAGTCACCAACGATTACTTTCCTTCTAAGATTGGTAATAACCTTACCCCACCAAGAACATTTCTGTACTTGAATTTATCATTTTTTGGTCGAATAATATAAAATATTTTGAGTGGCTCCAATTTCAAACTGTATGTTTTTTTAATGGAAAAATCCGAAAGGGTTAGTTTTTTTTTATTATTTAATAAGTACCTATTTATTATGCAATAGGTTAGATAGATAGATGGATGGATAGATAATAATTGGGTTGGCTGTTAGTATGTATCTCTGCAACCCTTACAGATCTATTGTGAATACCCAAACCCATCATCTCTAAAATAGGATAAGATTACCTTGTCTAGCCCTGCCCTCTAAATCAGATTTAATAGCCTTAACAGCCAGTTTCTCCTCTCCCAATACTAGATACCGCGTCCTTGTAAGGCCTTTACATTAACATAAGACATGAAATTCGGTTTCCTCCTCTTCTTGGCAGTATCGACAGATGTCTTCATCTGCCAACTCAGTCAGATGACTCAAGTGTTTTCTGAGTCGACAATGTCCTGTCAAGAGACTTACAATCATTCTGAATTGACTAATGCTTGTCTGGTGATTTTTCTCATCACCCCTGGGCCTTCTCTAGCCTCTATTTTTCAATGGCTGCCTTTCTGAACCTGTGAGCAACCTCGCCGAGTGGTTCCGTCCAATCATTGGAATATTAGCCCCCGCTCGGGCCGATTCATTAGCCTTCTCATTGCCGCGGAACCCTAAGTGTCCTGGTAGTCCTGGTACCCATGCCAGTGTCTTTAAAATAAATATTTTGGATATTTTTAAAATAAAATAAAAATGTTAACTAACTTTTTTTAAATTGATGTTAAATGTTATCATTAAATAAAAATAAAATTAATAATATTTAATTACATGATTTTTTCATACATACTTACCTTCACATGGTTAGAAAGCTATGCTTGTCCTCCTCGGACAGTTTTTGATTGGCATAGCTTTTTTTGTTTATCGACTTTCTTACGTCTTTTTCATGACTGTCTAATTGTTTTTGAACCCGTATTCATTACTTTGTGCCAATCTTTTCTAACATATTTCCATATTATCCTACATTCTTGTCTCAATTATATTAGATTTGTACCAATTCATTTTTGCTGTTGTTGTCGTTAATTCTATTAAAATGTATCGATAATATATGACGTTTTATTTTAACTATTTTGTTTTTATTTCAGTTGGATCACCAAGTATCATAACGTGCCGCGAATTCATTCCTCAAGTCCGGATACGTCCGAGTTCTCAAAATGAAACTGATGTTCGGTTTACTTTGTATCCGATTGGCCTTGCAATCAGTGCAATATTTCTTGCAGCAACATTAGCGGCTGGATCGCTTTTGCCTGCCAGCCACCATGTGCTTCATTGGAGATGTCAAACCAACCATGTAGCATGTCTTCTTGTTGGAGATGTACTTCTTTGTATCACGCATTTATCTGGACGAATGGCGTTTGTGCCTTGCTTTTCCATAGGTAAGTCTTGTTAAATGATTAAATTATAAATTTTATTTAACATCCTTTTATGAACCTTGTGTTGATGTGCAGAATATAATTGTTTTGTTTGAGAATGTCTTGAAATGCACTGAATTGCATAATGAATCACTCTTAGAAAAGTAATATCATTATTTAATAAATAACGGTATTTTTATCCTTGAAAAACTTACGTAACCACACCATCTTTTTAATCTGTAAATGTACCACACGCAGTAAAACTCTCATAGTAACGATTTCTAAGGAAATAAACTTATAAAATATTATCTTTTGTTTAAATACACATTAAAAAATATTGTTAACGTTAACAAAAAATACCTGGGTCTTTGAATGAATAATAATTAAATTGGTTACGAATAAAGTATATTTTTTTAAATCCATCTAAAATATTAGACAATATTTTTACTTTTACATATTACTTATTTATCATTATCTTTAATTTCATTTCGTCCCAAAGTTTTCTGAGACAAAGTCTATGGATCAAATTTTCTGTTAGTCCAGGCAATGAAGCATTGATCCTCCGAAATTTAAACGGCAAGACCGATTTTATTGGTTCTTTTTGGATTCGATTCGTGAGAGCGTCAGGAAACTTTGTGACCTTATACGATCATGTAATATTGGAAAACTGCATTTGTACATACAAAAAAAAACATTCTTTAAGTGTATCTGAAACAGAGCATGTTATTTATTAGAAGAAATGAGTTCACTTTGTTACTCGGGAGTTTATAGGGTCGCTGAAAACGAATGTGACATTAGAAGTGATCTCCGGAGTAGCTGGTGCTCAGGATAACTACTTTTTACCTGATTTCTAATGCTTTCGGTAATATATTGATGACATAAGATGACATATTTGTTTTCAGCGATCACAAAAAGCCCAGGGCATTGAGTTTTGACTAATTGTTTAATGATATTACCGAAAACTCCAGGAGACCACGTAAACAGTCGGTATCCAGGCCACTAGGTTCTCCAGTGATTACTTTTTAATGTCATATTCGTTTTTAGCTAGCCCAAAAGCCTCCGAGTAACAAAATTAAACTGATTTCTTTTAATAAATAACTAGTTCTGTTTGATGCACTTTAAGAATGCATTTTTTGTATGCACAAATGAAGTTTTCCATAATTGCATGTCAGAAAGTTTCCTAACGCTTCCACGAATCAAATGGAAAAAGCATCATTAAAATTTGTTTTGCCATTTAAATTTCGGTGGTCAAGCCGATTTTGCTGCTTTATTGCCTCGACTAAATGTTTATTTCATTGCTAGCTTCTTCAGCTAAGAGTGACATTCTGTATATTTCCTTGAGAAAAGTTACGACCTACTTTACATAAATAATTACTATTTTTTCGGCAGTGCTTTGTGGGCCAAAGAATGCTCTCAAACTGTATGATTATTGTACGTTATCAGATTGTATTTATTTATTTAATTATAGATTTTACTCGGTCATTGACAGTCATGTTATGAATAATTCATTTAGTTTTGGCTAAAGATGGTGACCAGGTTTATCAATATTCAACTATAGTTGTTTATGTGAAATTTGTACTAAGCATTAGAGAGTAATTTCATTTACTGTTATATAAACAATCTTCTATACTTACTTTGTTGTTGGATATTGTTATCAATATTTTACATTCTATTATTAATTATTAAATTATATGGAAAAATGCTTTCTTCGCTGGAGTTGTAATGGTTTCCTTAGAAATAGATAGTGAAACGTGACCAGAATTATAATATCCTTATCACAGGTTATTTATATATAAATATGTATTTGATTATAATCAAATATTTTTACAATGAAATGACAAAGGAGCTAAAAAATGTATATTATAAATATCATGTTATCACCTTGAAAATGGTAGGTATCTGCTTTCAATTTGCATGTGTCCTGTATTAGATATTAGAATCCATCCTTTGAGGTTAGCTTATTAGAAAAATATTAAGTAATAAGGAATTAATAATTTTAGTATAATAATGATTTGCAGTAAATCAAATTGTTCTTTATTAATTTTTAAAACATTATTTGATGAGTGCAATGACACAAATATCCCAATATATCATAATTATTTACTTATAAAGTATTCAAATTATTTATACAGCTATATATCTATAAAGCGGTTTAAGTTAAACAAACAATTTCTACCTTTACTGAACCAATTTTTGACACATTTCTTCAAAAATGATTTCATATCTACCGTAATCCAAGTGGGCATTTGGTATCTTTTATAATGTAAAGAAATAACCTCCATTCATTTTCCATTTTTGGCATGACGGCTTTGTCACTTATGTTAGCAAAATAAACACACTCTTACAATAATAGAATAAAATTCCCTTAGGAGAGAGACATTTTCAGTACAAATGCCATCACTATACAATTTAACTGTTGATTTGATTTAACTTTAATTATGAGAAACTTTTAATTACATAGATATGTGCCACATTTCTGAAGCGAAAATAAAAGAGAATAAGTGCGAAAAAACTTCATTGAATGAATAGGAAAATAGTGACAGTTTGCTGTTTAAACCTGTGTCCGCAATGGTTCTATTTCTGAGATAGATTTTCTTAAGTATCTTCGATTTTTTATTGCTCTGAAACTGGTCAAGACATGGAAACGAATTTTGGTGGATTTTAAAAGGTTATCGTTGTTGCATGTACAGCTATGAAAGAATTTCTTCAAGAAAAACAAGTAACTTTTTCTACAAGAAATTACAAAATAATCGCCTCTTAGTTATTCAATCAATGATTCAATATTCGTGGAATCTTAAAACCAAAATGATCGAATGGTCATTTCTAACGGTTTAAGGAGTGCTGATTTAAAGGTCAAAACAACGCAACAAAAGAGAATAATAAGTTTGCAAAAGGAGAAAAGACTCGCTTGTTTAGGCATCACTGACGCAATGAAGCCTTATCCTAGCACGATCTTCGAGATAATTCTAGACCTTCTCCCTTTTGCATGTACATGTAAAAAGAATTGGTCTGGAAATTGCCTATAGGATTAAGTCTCTTAAGCCCGACGATTTTACAGGACATCTCGGGGTTCTAAGGGTCAGAGCAAACCAATCCATGAAGATGCTCACCGATATTATATCATCAAAAAGAGATTTCGAATTTACACTAAATGTTAGTAGTAATTAAAGTGAGTAAACACAAAACCAAATCAATCACCTTTATTACACTGATGGGTCCGAAATACCGGAATGAGTAGGTATAGGGAGTGCAGTTGCAGGTCCCAACGTTAAAATCTCAATAGTCCTGGGAAATACTACTGCGATCTTCCAAGCGGAGCGTTTTGTTATAGACTTTTGTGCTTAGGAGTGTATATAAAAAACACCTCAATTTAGCCAAGCTGCTTTGAAGCCTTTCTGCCACCTTTATTTTCAAAACAATCTGAAATTGCAAACAGTCTCTTAAGCAACTGGCTATACACAACAAAGTAACTTTGCTGTGAGTACCAAGGCATAAAGGGATTGTCAGAAAAGAGATTGCTGATAGCCTCGCAACTTGGCATTTTAAAACGCCAGATTATTAATAAAGTTCGTAATTGGGAAAAGAAACTCAATGCAGCTTACTGGAAACACACTTCAGCCATAGACAAGTAAAAAGATTAATCGGGCTTTCACTGCACTACCTACTCTAAATTACTCTTCGAGCTTTAAAAATTTGAACACACTGTGTGTATCGGCAAAGTGTTCAGTGGAACATGCAGATTCTGTGAGTATGCAGATGAAACCGCTAATCATATTATGAGTAACGAGTTATCGTTCACCAACTACATTAATATCTGGGACAGATCTTCTTAGAGCTTGATCAGGTTCAAAACATACGTTCCAAGCTTATAATAGACTTTCTAAAAGTCTGAACAAATCTAGTTACTGTGGGAGGAAATTTGGACCGATGATCATCACCATTAATTACCTCCATAAATTTACTGAAAAATGATGGTCAAACTGACCCTCAAAGATTTCTTGTGGACTTTCCTCAGACCGTATTTGATTGATCATAAGTATTTTGTATATACTGTCTTCCAAAATTAGCCTCATCATTAAACAAAATACCATTTAAAAAGTTGGAAAATCAAGCGATTTGATAAAGAATTTATTGGCAGTTATGTAAGCACGGAAAAAATATTCTGGGTACTACAAGCTTACACAATACATGTTGAATATGAAACGGACACAATTGCTGAATTTTAAGGATTTTAAATACTATGAACTTGATTACATTCATATGTTGGCAATTTTAATTCTGACTTTTTAATGCATTTTTCTTTTTTTTTGCAGGCGGTTCAGTTTTTTAAAAAAGTTTTTATTTCATGCAGTATCACTTCTTAAAATTTGTTCCACTGATTCACTAACACCCTGTATAGTAGTTAACTATTTTTAATAAAGTATGTTATCTATAAATAATATACTTATGGTACATAATATTTAATGTTATTTTATTAGGTACTAAAAATCTGACAGTATATTCTATAAGAAATATGATGGAAGACACACTATTATATTATTCATATTCATAATTATTATTAGTTTGAAATGATTAATAATTAGTTACTCAGTAAATTGTTTACATTCTTCAAACAAAAGGTTTCTGGTAGTCGTAGCCAAGGTTAACTGTACTCAGCAGTCAATAAATAATATTTTATCATAAGAATTTACTGATTAAAGAGTATATATGTATATCCAGTTTCTATTGTTTCAGTAAAACAAGGTCATAATAAACAAACTATTCTTCAATAAATATGACAACTATTAATAGATTATGTGGTGTCCTAAAATTTATTAATCAATTGAGTTGTGTATGAATTCAATCATTAAGCAACAATTATATTTACGTTCTGTTAATAAAATAAAATTTATTTTATTTATTAAATATAATAAATGTACTCGTTGATATAAAAACAAATCAAGGTGAAAATTTCATTCCCGAATCAGATATATACTTTTACCACAAAATACACTCAAAATTACAACCGCAAGAGGTATTTTAATATCATTAAACAGTTAAGATCATTTTGCTGACATTGCTAACCATAAAAATGTTTTTCGTGGGATCTTCAACCAATTTTAAATCTGATTGAACTTCAAACTGTATTAATTTCTTCCATTCCATCTGGTCCATCGTCAGGTCCCAATCCAGCCCTAGGCCCATGATATGAGTTTTTTTTTATATTGTCACTCAGTCTAATGTGTAGTCGTCCCGGTGGTCTTCTTTTTTTAGAGTTAGTTTGCAACACCAGTTTTGCCCATTGGTCATCTGGTTTTCGTTAGATGTATACACATCTCAATATCTGTGCTTGTCCACCTCTGACAATGCCCAGGTGTTTATAAAAGTTCTGTGTTGTTTCTTATCCGTTATCGTCGTGTAGTTACCGTTGTCCATGGTTGAACCGTATATTTGCCTTCTTAAGCGCCTTAGTCTTTCTTCTGTGTTTTTTCAAAGTCCAGGTTTCGTTTGCGTACAATAATATCGGTCTTATATATATTTGTATCTTACTTTTTCTAGAAAGGTGCTTCTATTGAAGAATTTTAATCATAGTGTACATGCATTTATTGCCTGCGATGATTCTAGCTTTATTTTCTTCTTGCTTGTCGTTATCATCTGTTATTAGTGCCCACAGATATTTAAAGCTTCTGACTCTTTCAAAGTTGAAGTATTGCATAGTTACATTTTGTTATATTCTGACTCGTCCACTGAAGAGTTGCCTTGTAACACACATATATTGCGTTTTGTCGTCGTTTCTGTTCAACACCATTTTATTGGTCCATTGTTCATAGGTTATTATTGTTGTCAGCAATTTTCTTGTATTAAATTATGATTTAGTTATATTTAAGTGGTAAATTCTGATAACAAAAGGATTCAGTTTAATCTTTTGTACCACAGATCACAGATATTAAAAGTTTAGCTTCCATTGGAATTCACTCAATTCCATACGTTCTTTTTATCATATAGAAGACTGTTCAAATTTTTATTATAAAAAAATGATAATGGCGAATGTAATATTGTTTCATTTATTTTATTAAAATATTTTCTCTTTATTTATTCTGTGTTTGTTGTATATTGTATTTATTTATTACTTCGTCTGTAGTATGTAGTAAATTACACAATGTTGTATCATGAATTTAACCGTATTTGCAAAGTAAACAGAAAAGTACCGTACACAATACTGACCTTAATTTGCCAATAACATGACTAATTATCTATTTATTTCTTTAAGAATATACTTTCAGTCAACAAACAATTCAAAACGGATATTCCAAATTTCGTTTGAAATCACATTCTGTCGTCCGTAGTAACTTTCTACAAATTAAAGCAAATTTACTATTCGTTTCTTATTTACCTATACTTCTTTTATTTATTATTTGTACATTATTTGTAACTTATCACAGTTAGTTTTTTCACACAGCTTTTAATCTACCATTTTCAAGATACATCTATTCTTTTTCAAAATTAAAATAATGATAATGTATAAAAAGAACTTTTTGTTGACTACCTTTTTATTATTTATAGGACACAGTATAAAATTAAAGTATCTATATACAGGGTGATGCTATAGCAACTGCTCACAGGCTGCTAGGCCAGGCTCCCATTAGGTACCTTTTTAAAGGGAAAAAAGCAAGCAGAGCTATATGATAGGGTTAAGGCGGATTAAATTATGAGTATGCCTCAGGACAGGATAGTCCCCAGGTATAACTTTGCGAGAAACTTTCGAGTAGAAATACTGGAAAGGGACTCATGGAACAATGGCCTCCCAATCCAAGGAGATTCTATTTAGTATACCGATGGCTCAAAGACTTGAGGAAGGCACACGGTTAGGTATATATAGCAGAAGACACAAAATAAAAGTCCAACGGAGTCTAGGTGCGTATGCCACAGATGTTCAGGCTGAAGTAATGGCCATACAACACTGTGCAATGGAGATCGTAAGTCAGGGTATAACGGGTAAAACCGCAGACATATATTCGGACAGCTAAGAAGCTTTAAAGGCGATAGTCTCGGCACAAATAAGCTCACAGCTGGTGTGGGCACTGTCACATGCCGCAAGCCCGCAAGTCGGAATTCTCTGACACTGGCATGGATACCAGGACACTCAGGGTTTTGATGTAATGAGAAGGCTGATGAATTGGCCCGTGTGGAAGCTAATATCCCAATGATTGACCCAGGACCTTTCGGCGGAGTTGCTGACACCATCAGAAAGGCACCCATTGAGAAATGGGGGCTAGAGAAGGCCCAGCAGTGGTTGGAAAAATCACCGGACAAGCGACAAGCCAAAGTCTTCATAAAAGGAGGACACATAAATTATTTTGGTTTTTAAAATCGTATGTGGGAAAAGAATTTTGTAATCGATTTTAAACCCATTTACAGCAGCACCATTTATTGAGAAAAGTCTGAACTACTTAACCAAATAAAATTGAAAATTTGTAAAAATTGTAATTACATCTCAATATATCGGCCTTAAAACACTTACATCATGCATTGACATCGAGTTCTAAGCGATCCTGAAAGTTTCAGATCCGTACTTAGTCTGGAAGTAAGTTTAAAAACGATTAGAAAATTCTACCCGGACAGACAAAGAGAAAAAGAGAAAAGGTAGTGAGGTAAAGTGCCTGTATTCGGCACTATACTACTTCAATATATACTAACTAATACATTATCTGCATTAGATTTTGACTAATGGATTATCATTTAGGATTGTCCTTTCTGTAGTGTTCTATGTTACTTTATATCTGTTTATAAGACATTCTATATAGCAGGTGTAGTGCATATTTTGCAGTTAAATAAATTCAATCCGTATGACTAAATTCCTGTAAATCGAATACATAAACACGTCCTACATTCATTGTAATTGTAAACCACAATTTAATAATATAAGACCTAGTTCTCATAGCTATTGGATTAAGAGAAATATGCAATATTTTAAAATTATTCCCATTGAAGATGAAATCGAAATATTCTCTCTTTACTGATTACCCACAACAACCATCCACGTTTCTAATTTATTTTATGGTAATTAAAAACTGTTAAGTCGGCGTTTTAAACATTTATAACTCTGTTCTAAATACGTTTCGATTTCTCACATAATAAAGCATTAAAAGATTGGATATTTATTTTAAGTGAGGTCAAAGGGGACTTGACTGAAATTTAAATGTACTTTAAAGTAATAATTAAAATTGTGCGTTTCTAGTAACTTGACAAATGATTTAAAATTATGTTGTTGGATTAGAAGTTTTCGTTACAAGAACTCTTCCTCTTCCAAAAAATGTATAATAATGACCTCTTAAAACCCATCAAATTTCAATTGCTTGTCTCAATTGGTTTGAGAGAAATTAGTAAATTCACCATTGTTAAGAAAACCTTTATCTCGGAAATCGAGCATTTGTGGACATATTTCAAATAGCACTATCATTATTTTTCATAAAAAAATCTCCTTCTAGAGTTTGTCGCACTTACTAATACCATTTATAAGATTACAAAATATTTGATTACTATTTCATAAGCATAAACATTTATTTCTTACAATTGAAAAAAAAAGACCCAAGACAATATTTGACCATTCTATGGTAAAAATAAGCAAAAGTTGGTAATTAGTAAATTTTACTTGGTAAATGAGTTTTATACCTGTACCAACAGGTTTTTGTAGATAACAATCTGTATTCACATTACATGGATGTAATTAATAATAAATAAACTTTGAAATTCATTATATTATTTTGTAATGTTCACTACTATATAAAATAATTATTTTTGTAATAAGTTTTCATACAATTTTATTGGTTAAGTGTCGATGACCATCTAATAAAGTGTTACATCATAATTGCTAGTCTTAAAAAAAAACTGTCGGTTTAATCAAAAACTTAATAGAATGTAACGGAACTTTTATAACAATAATTTATATACTATATAATATTTTTTTATCGCTGGTTTTCTTTCTGCTCCTCTATACCTGTTAGTTCCATCTTTCTACTGCTCTATACTATACCTATTATCTCTGGCTTTCTTTGTTGTTAATTTCTTTTCTCCTTTAATATATTTTTCTTTTTGTATTAATTTATAAAACTTTTTCTTTTAAAGTTCCATTTAAATAAATTATTTTTTTATTCATTATTTTTTTTTTTTAAATTCATTAATGACAATCTAATTAATATTAATCAATACCTATCTCTACTTAAACACATAACAATCCAAACAAAAAGGTATCAAACTTAAAATTAAAACTAGCAACCGATATACTTAAGGGAGACACTCTCAGAAATTTACTGAAAGCAATAACTGCAATAAGCAATATAAAAAAATTCATATCTTTATTTTCTTTCCACTCTTCTTCTTTTCAACTCCTTCTTCCTGCTTAACTTTTCAACTCTGGCCTCTGCTTCTAAATGCTTCTAAATTTTTATTGAATCAGAATGATGTTTTAATCAGTAGCTTTTTTGTTTATTTTTTTTTATATTCTTTTTACTTTAATTTAATTTCAATTTTTTTAATCTGATTCAATCTTTTAATTATCTGACATTTTTTTAAATAAATTAATAAAAATCTAAATAAATAAATAAATAAATAAATAAAAATAAATTTATTGATACATGTTCATTATATAGGTACATCCGAGTACAAAAATAAAAATTAATCATATTTTTAATACGTTAAGGATGAGTACTTTCAACTAGAACAAGCATTTCAAAAGGACATCATTGACTCCTGAAAATGAGGAATCAATCTTCCCGATGCCCCACAGAATTACTAAATTTAGTAGCAGCTGTAACCCAGTACAACAGGTTTCTACTCTCCTCAATACGTAAACTTCCAGCGACATCCAGACAGCACTAAGTAATAAATACAGATCAATGGATACTTAATAATGTAACATTTTAATATCACAGAGAGACCCACTCGAAAAAAATCATGTATTTTTAAAAACCCATAAAGGATGAGAGGTATTGTTTATATTTTAATTTAAAACTTGGGATAGATAACCTTTTAAAATCATTGGGTATAGCATTATAGACAGCAGCAACGTTATATGAAAAACTTCGTCTGAAAATTGTCTTAAAATACCTTGTGACTGTCAAGAGACCGCGATGTCTTAAGTTCAAATGATGAACATCTGTTCGATAGCAGAGTCTTCTTGCCAGGTACGGAGGAGTTCTGAGTATGGAGATCTTGTGAAAGAACAAGGAAAGGTGGAGGAGGCGTCTATTTAACATATTTAACCATCTAATTGAAATCAGCTATGCAGATATGCGGTGGCGTCTTCTTAAACCATATACAAAACGAACGCATGAGTTTTGTACCTTCTGTATCCTACGAGTCGTCACGGCATCTAAACTAGTACCATAGACCACGTCACAAAAATTAAACCTGCTCAATACCAAAGCGTCACATAAGGTTTTACGCGCTGGGACCGACATCAAGTATCTAAATGGATAAATGACCCTGAGCGCTCCATAAGCTTTACCCACCAGACCAGCAACATGTTCTCTAAATCTTAATTTAGTATCTAACTGTAGGCCCAAGTTTCTCGATACACTCGAAAACCTTAACACATCACGATCTATAGCTATAACCAGTTGCTGTTCAAGAACGAGACGATGATATTTAGAACAAAATAATTTAAATCTATTTAATATTACTAAAAATTCAACATATTTATTGAAATTTATGAATCTTTTATATTTTTATGTAAATAGTTATATGAACACCTGTGTCAATCACTTATTAAATCAACTATTAAAAGGTGTTTCTCCTATTTTCTGCTGCTATCAGGTGTTAGTTATATCTGCACAAATTGTTGTAAAAGGAAATGGGATAAATTTTCTTTAAAAAAGGTTCCTATTTTTTTTTCTTTTTCTTCCATTTTGTCGTTTTTTTTTTAATTTAATCTTTATTCGCATCTTTGCTCATAGTCTCTTATATACCTATTCCTTTTTTTATTTTTTAAATTCAATTTTTCGTATTTTTATTAATATGTGTATGCAAATTTTTTCTTGTTTGTTTCTTATTTATCCTGTTTTTTTAGTTTTTCTGTTTTTTAGATTTCACCAATTTTCTTATTTGTTTCCAGTTTTTTTTTGTCCATTTCTTTCGTTTTATTCTTTAATTTTTCTTTTTTTTTGTTTTCTTTTGCGTTTTCTTTAGGAATTTATAGAACTAAACAAAAAAATCACCTCTTAATAATAAATAACTTATTTAAAAACCATGTTAATAATATAATAAATACTGAAGCTAAACCATTCTCGTATACACTTGAATACACACAAAACATTTAATCAAAATCAGTTCAGCTGTTTAGGAACAGTTAGATACGAGGGTAATCTTTTTAGTTTTGTATATAGACCTCAATCTCTTGTTGACTTCCAGTAAGTTTTATTGTGATACAAGTCGTGTCGTGTAGTAGAAATTAGTTCATCGAAATCATAGCCGAGAACATTTTCGAGCAATATTTATTTACAATTTTCAGGGATGATTATCCCAACAGCAATACTATATATAATTATTTCACGCTGGTATTAAGAATTTCAACGTGGTCGCTCAAGTCTCAGCCACGAATCCAGGCTAGGTTCACCCAAAACAGCAGTCACACAAATAAACATTAATGCAGTTTGTCAGCTAATTAAGGATGACCACCGTGTAATATACCAGGAGATAGAGGCATCTTTGAGCATTTCAAAGACTTCGATCCAAAAGATCCTACATGAGAAACTGGGTGTAATGAATTTGGTTTCGCGTTGAATTCCTCATTTGCTCACAGAAGAGCAAAAAGCGGTTCGCGTAAATCGGTGACGAAACAGTTTGAAACAGTTCAACAAAGAAAGCTCAAGGAACGTTTTTAGTATTGTTAGTGGCGATGAATCTTGGATTTACTCCTACGAACCGGAAAATAAACGCCAATCCGACAATTTAACTATTAAAGAAAATAGTATATTTTCTTAACAGTGAGATGAAATAGAGAAATAGTATGTCGAAATAGCCCCGAGCTGAACCGTACTTTTTCTATCCTACTGTAAATAACTAATCAGCTTGCCAAATATCTTTTGTTGTAAAATAGTGTATTGTTGTTCTTTTTTAATCGTATTGTAACGGGATAACCGTAAAGGAAGGGACCTTAATTTGAAAGATTGTTGTTGACAGTTGATTTTTAGAAGTTTGTAAAAATATCAACTGACCATTTTAAATAATGTTTCTAGAAAATTCTAGAAGCTTCTAAACACACTGACTAGATTAAATAATGTTGTATATAAGGGGATGCACGGGCAGTTAACGTGAGTTCGAGTCAAGTGTTCAGAAGAGTTCATTGTATTGTCAAGTAGTTAGACGTTATCCAGCAGAGTTCAGTGTATCTTAACAATTTTGTAAATAAATTGTGTAAAAAGCCCCCATACGTGTTTCAAATTGGTGTCAGGTGTGGGGTGAAGATATAAGAATGCCTGGAAAAAAGATAAATGAACTATTGGTTGCTGAGCTCAGAAGAGAGCTCGAAGAATTGGAGTTGGAAACTACTGGAAGCAAATCCGTATTGTTAAGAAGGCTCCGTGAATACTATGTAAATAATGATTTGGACCCTGACGCTGTGGAGTTTGAAGACCCAGTTCAAAAAGCAAATTCTGAACTAGCTCAACAACTTTCCCGGCTGCAAGAAGAACAAGCTCAACAACTTTCCCGGCTGCAAGAAGAACAAGCTCAACAACTGTCCCAGCTGTCCCAACGAATGACGAGCCAACAAGAAGAACAAACTCAACAACTTTCCCAGTTGTCCAGTCAGATAAGCAGCCAGCGCGAAGATATGTCCCAGCTGTCGCAACGAATGACGAACCAACAAGAGGAGCTATCCAGTCAGATGAAGAGCCAACAAGAGGAGCTATCACAGCGAATGACGAACCAACAAGAGGAGCTATCCAGTCAGATAAGAAGCCAGCGCGAAGAGGTGTCCCAGCTATCACAACGGATGTCTACCCTACCAGAAGAGTTATCCAGTTCCTTCTCCCAGCAAATATCACACCTTCGTGACGAGCAAAATCAGCAAGTTGCCAACTTCAATCAGCAGGTAGACAACTTGAATCAGCAAGTGGACAACATGCGAGACGAGCAAAATCAACAAGTCGCCAACTTGCGAGACGAGCAAAACCAGATCAACCAGCAAATGCAGTCCGAGATAAGGAAGCTGCAACAAGAACAGGAAGCTAGCCGCCGAAACCAAACCATCCACCACGGCGACGGAGATGCAAGAAGGATGGAAACCTGCCACGCAGACGTCGAACCACAAAGAAGCGAGGAGACGACCCATGTACGAACGACGATGAAACCCCCGACCTTCGACGGGAAGACTTCCTGGCCAAATTACCTGAAACAATTCAACGCAGCGGCCAGAGCTAATGGATGGTCATCCCAGGAGAAAGCATTGTCCCTAACCGTAGCTCTACGAGGCGAAGCTTTAGACGTCTTGCAATCATTGACACCGGATGAAGCTGACAACTTCGAGTTATTGGTGAATCGTCTAGAGATGCGTTATGGTCAAACTCATCTACAACCGGTGTACCGAATGCAGTTAAAGAGCCGAAAACAGAAAAATGGAGAAACTATCCAGGAATTTGAAGCGGATGTAGCAAGAATGGTACGACTTGCGTATTCAAATGCAGCGGAGGATTTCCTGGAGTGCCTAGCAGTCCAAACCTTCACCGATGGTCTTCGAGACGTCGAGTTGCAGCGCGCTGTACGGTTGGCGCGGCCGAAGACTCTTGTGGATGCCTTGACCATTGCCCTGGAGTTTGAGGCGGCGACGGAGGCCTCACGTGGAGTTGCTCGACTAAGGGAAATCACCGGTAACTACGACCATGCCGTTCATTCCGTTAGCGACGTTGAAGCGGTAGTAGAGAGATTAATGAAGTTATCTCCAAGAAGAAGGCGCCAAGTGAGATGCTGGAACTGCGGAGAACTAGGCCATATAAGAAATACTTGCCCCCAAAAAGAAAAATCTTCTGCTGAAGTACCCCAGCAGCAGGAAAACTAGAACGGGTCGACTCCTGGAGGGCGAAATCGACCCCAAACATTCCCGAAGCCCCTCACACGGTTAAATTGGCAACTCTGCGACATCACGTGGACAGCTTATATGTAGATGGCCTCCTTGATGGGAAGAATATTAGCATGCTGGTAGACACTGGAGCTACAAAAACTATCGTCCGACCAACCATCATTATGCGAAATAAGATGTTGCCTACCAGTTGGAGACTGCGTACCGCTACCGGAGATTCTGCTAGAGTCTACGGTGAGATACAGGTGACGCTACAGTTTGGTTCAACCTCTCTTGTTTACTCAGTGCTGGTGGCTGACGTTGATGAAGATGTTGTTCTGGGCATCGATGTATTGCTCCACTGTGGTTTTCATTTGGATCTTCGCCAACGTATCCTTCGTACTGGTAATGAAGAAATATTCCTGCACCGAAAACAAGTTGACAATGCCTCGATTAAGCTAATCGATGATATCGAACTTCCGGCAAGCTGCGAATGTGTCGTCACAGCGCGGTTGGATGGACTGGAGCCAGATGGTGCCCCAGCCATGATAGAGCCGAAGAACCATGACCATGAATTGGGAAAAGGACTCCTTGTGGGTAAGACTCTTGTTAGATCCGCCAAAGAGGTACCCATCCGAGTTATCAACTTGAACGATCATCCAGTTCTTCTCCGAAAGGACACGGAAATGGGAAGTTTAGAACCAGTAATGGCCATAATTCACAAGATAAATGTTACGGAAAAAGATGAGACCAACGAAATTGAACAATTAATGACAAAATTGGACCCCTCTTTGTCAAAATTAGAAAAGAAACAGGTAAGAGATCTACTTTACCGTTATAAACCTGTATTTGGTCCGATTCGACAGGTACCCCGAAGGATGCCTCAAGTTAAAAAGGAAGAAGCAGACAGAACCCTTAAAGAAATGATTCAAAATGGCATAGTCGAACCATCCAGTAGTCCGTGGGCCTCTCCTGTGGTATTAGTGAGAAAGAAAGACGGATCAATGCGGTTTTGTGTCGACTATCGAAAGCTAAATGATGTCACTAAGAAGGACAGTTATCCTCTGCCAAGGACACGTTTGACGGAACAAGATAAGTCCTTCTGTTGGGATCAGGAATGTCAAAAGGCGTTTGAAATATTGAAGAAACAGCTTACGTCAGCACCTGTTCTTGCTTATCCACTTCCTGATGGTAAGCTTATTCTGGACACCGACGCCAGCAATGTGGGAATTGGAGCCGTCTTGTCACAGCTACAAGACGGTAAGGAAAGAGTGGTTGGTTACTTCAGCAAAACTTTATCGAAAGCTAAAAAGAACTACTGTGTAACTAGGAGGGAACTGTTAGCAGTTGTAAAATCCGTCGAACACTTTTATAAATATCTGTATGGCAGAAAATTCCTGATCAGAACAGACCATGCTAGTTTAAAGTGGCTACTTAGCTTTAGGAACCCAGAAGGACAGATAGCAAGATGGCTCGAAAAACTGCAGGAATATGATGTTGAAATCGAGCACAGACCTGGAACCAGACATCGTAATGCTGATGCACTTTCCAGAAGACCATGTCGACCTGATTGCCCCCATTGTACCCGTATGGAGCAGAACGAGGAAAAACTTGCCTTAGTTAAGGTTGTGCCAGAAGACGAGAGCTCTATGCTGGAGGAGCAACAAGAAAACGATCCCGTTCTGAGAAAGATTAGGGAGTGGAAGAGAATGGACCGTCGTCCGTTGTGGAGAGAGATATCCTCATCCTCTCCTGCTTTAAAAGCATACTGGTCCCAATGGAACTCTTTAATTTTGGACGGAGGGCTCGTTAAAAGACTTGTAGAAAATTCCGAGGGCACAGAAACAAGGAAACAAATAGTGGTCCCAAGAAATGCTGTACCGGAAATTTTAAAACAGATGCATAATGATAGTTCTGGAGGACATCTGGGTATCACGAAAACGCTGCAAAAGATCCGAGATAGATTTTACTGGGTAAATTGCACTAATGATGTTAAAGATTGGTGTCGTAAATGCACTACATGTGCTGCCAGTAACGGTCCGCACCGAAAACCGAAGGCGGAAATGCAGCAATACCTGGTTGGAAGTCCTTTTGAAAGAATCGCAGTAGATGTATTGGGGCCACTTCCACAGACCGATATAGGAAACAAGTACATCTTTGTTGTAATGGACTACTTCACTAAATGGGTTGAAGCATATGCAGTTCCCAATCAGGAAGCTACCACTTTAGCAGATATATTGGTTGAAGAATTCGTAAGCCGATTTGGGGTACCATTAGAATTACATTCAGACCAAGGAAGAAATTTTGAGAGCAAGCTGTTTCAAGAAGTTTGCCAAAGATTAGGCATCCACAAAACGAGAACCACAGCAATGCACCCTCAGTCTGATGGAATGGTGGAACGAATGAACCGGACTATAACCAACTATCTGTCAAAAGTGGTGTCAGATTGTCAGAGGGATTGGGATCGACATATTCCACTATTTCTAATGGCAATTCGATCGGCCATCAACGAATCAACTGGCCAAACGCCTGCGAAGGTCCTGTTCGGTAGAGAAATGAGGCTACCATGTGACTTGGTGTTTGGTTGTAAACCTGGTGAAGAAATGGCACGTGAACAATATGTCGCCGACCTTCAGAATCGAATGGAAAATATACACAACCTGGTGCGTGGAAAACTACAATTATCTAGTGATCGGATGAAGAGGTACTATGACACACGGACAATGGAAAAGAGTTACCAAGTTGGAGATTTAGTCTGGCTCTATAACCCCCGACGGCGTCGAGGTATTTGTCCCAAATTACAAAAGAACTGGGAAGGTCCTTACACCATCAAGAAGAAGATTAACGATGTCATTTATCGGATCGTGAAAATTCCCAGAGGGAAACCCGTCGTGGTCCATCATGATCGTTTGGCGCCTTACCAGGGAAACCACAGTGGAGATGCGCAGCAACTCCAACAAGATGGTTCGGCTGGCTCACGGAGTGTGCGGGATTCCGATGTAGGAAATAACATTCCAGGAGGAATAAATCTAAGGAGGGGGCAGTGTAACGGGATAACCGTAAAGGAAGGGACCTTAATTTGAAAGATTGTTGTTGACAGTTGATTTTTAGAAGTTTGTAAAAATATCAACTGACCATTTTAAATAATGTTTCTAGAAAATTCTAGAAGCTTCTAAACACACTGACTAGATTAAATAATGTTGTATATAAGGGGATGCACGGGCAGTTAACGTGAGTTCGAGTCAAGTGTTCAGAAGAGTTCATTGTATTGTCAAGTAGTTAGACGTTATCCAGCAGAGTTCAGTGTATCTTAACAATTTTGTAAATAAATTGTGTAAAAAGCCCCCATACGTGTTTCAGTATTTATGCAATAAATATTATTTTTGGAAGTTAAGTAGGTACATTTAATAAGCCGATTGTGATCATTTCCGTTCAAAAAAAGTTATAAACGACTGCCTCGTGGTTTTAAATAATCATTTCATGTATATTTATCTTGGAACTAAAACTGTTTTGAAAATTATACTTTTATGAAAACATTAACATAGCCGTCTTTACTGCAGATGATATTCTTGTATAAATTGATACACAATAGATAAACATTTGTATCTAATTCTTATCCGAAAACACACTAAACCTTCTTTATTGTTTGTGTTTTCTTTCTTTCGATGCTACAGCGACACTTTAGCAGTAAAGCGGTGGCGCCATCCATTTAATAGTGCGGGAACAATAGATTAATTTAACTTATGAAATAAATTCAAGGAAAATTTCATAAATTATTGAAAAAATAATTTGGTAAGGGTTGAAACCACGATCTTCATATGTACGCCACGATATACTCGGTTGTTATAAATAAACAAAAAATATTACAAAAAACATTTTCTTTACGTCTTGTCAGTTATAGAATGAAAATAATGTCTAAAATAAAAGATTGTGAGTTTGAATTCCTAACAACAGAACTAATTTTTTAAGTTGTTATTTATTAATTTGATATCTATTTGCTATCGACATTATTTCATTTTTCTGCCTGCAACTAATACTATGCTCATATATAAATTTGAATTTCTTAATTAAATCAGGGATAATACGATTATGGTTTGAATCTATTAAAATTAAAATCATATCAAATTTCCTTTTTTACAAAAAATATCGAATGTTCTCAACTTAAAAAATAAACCTAGTATGGATTTCTATGGTTTGAACAGTCCTGTCGAGTCCATTATTTATCCTCTTAACTTACTTTATGATAAAAGCCTCTTAGACGAAATTTGGCTTGACTCTCTAAAATGAAATAAAAGTGGTTTATAAAAAAGATAATCCAAACTGTATAGATAATTATAGTTCCAACGCCATTATACCAGTAATCGGCAAGATACTGGAAATCATCTTAAAATAAAAATTAATACTTAAGTTATTTTGAGAAAAAAAAACTATCAACCGCTCAACTTGGATTTAGAAAACACAAGGCTGTAGTGAAGGTAAAATGAATACTTAGGTTAGGTCTTTGATGAAGGTTTAAATACCATTACCACAATGTGCGATCTTACCAAGGCCTTTTACTGTGTCAACACTGATTTTATCTGGTGTAAATTAAAATACTGTTGTATTTGATCTAAAGCTCTAAGTTTACTTGCTTCTTATTTGGAAAATAGAATGCAATATATATTATATCTGTTCTGGGTCCCTTACTGTTTCTACTGTATATTAACGATTTACCCAATGTTCCTAAACAAGCCATTACTGTTTTCTTTGTAGACGGTACTACATTATTGTCACTGGAAGCTTCAGATACTTATATGGTTTGTGCTGGTGAATGCTCTTCTTCAAATCATTAAAAATGAATAAGTCTAAAACACAGAGAATCAAATTTTCATCAAGTAAAATCTGTACTCGCTCTGAGTCGATAAAAATGGGATAGTGTTGGATTCAAGTCTAAATTGGACTCAACATATTTAAAGTCTTTGCTCAAGGCTGTCTAATCCGATTTTTGCGACGAGACATCTTAGAACATGTTCTTCTGGGAAAGAAATCATCATGCACAGAAAGCATTTTGTTTTCAGAAGGAAGCTGTACGGATCATCTTAGCAGCAGAATATAACACCCCATGCAAATCTTTATTTAAGAAGCACAGTATATATAATGGAAACATTGAGGGAGGTTCATCCGGATACCTTGTTGAATCATAGATCAAGAATTTGATTTCTTAGACCACTTCTCCTACAGTGTACATGAATAAAGGGATTTTTTTAAGTATTAATGCTGTATTTTCAGTTTGATCGTTAGTTGTATATGGAAAAAAGTCAATCAATCTTATATCTATCTATCGTTCATTCCACAATTCCGTACTGAAGACTCCACCAATGAATTTAACAAATTTAAATTAATGACTTTCTTTGGCAGATATAGCTGATGTAATAGGGAGTAACTTTTATTTTGGAATTATACACAAATGCTGCTTGTCTGCTGTTCCAGAACGCGCTAATGGGCTATTGCTTACGGTTGTATCTCAACAATTTCGTTTAAAAATTGGTTTTTAGCACTTCTGTCACACTTTTTCAAACGCGTACAAAGTGGCGGGCACAGCTAGTCTTTTATGTAATTTATTGTACGTTCCAATTCTTTTTTATGTCTTATTAAAAGAACTTCTATATGCACATGTATCTTCGTTTAATTTTATTTTTTTGTTTAAATAAATCACCAAATTATAGGGTTACATAACTAGTTCGCTCCGGCGGTCAGATCCTATAATCCCTTTTTGAAATGAGGGATTTCCGAATTTATAATTCTAGGATTTGAAACTGGTATCTAAACTGTTTATAAGGTATCTGAAGATCAAATAAACGGATAATTGCATTTTAATGTCATTTTCGTTATTGTAAACTATTTTATACTTGCGTGTGAAGGTTTTCATTCCAAATTTAATAAATCATTTTATTCAAGCCATCCACATATATATATATATATATATATATATATATATATATATATATATATCAATTTTTAAAAGTTTTAAACGATATTCAAACTGAAACATATATAATAAAAAATAGTGTTAATGCTCAAAGAAAAAATTACCGAAAAGCGGTTACGTTGAAGATAAAACGAATTGAGCATCATATTTCTTTGTTAAATCGAAATTTAATTACAAATTTTAAGATTTTATAGGTGAAAATAAACATTTAGTTACCCTTGTTCGAAAATTTTAATTTAATCCGATAAAAACCTTTGGGAGCCAACTAACCTATAAACTGGCCGCCGAAGGGAACTAGTATGTTCCCAATTATAAAAGATTTAAATTTTCTTTTATCTTTATCCTTCAAATTACAATACGAGAGATACTACAAGATCGGTTAGAAAAGAATTTTTTACTCCAATACTGTGTCCTTAATGATATACTTTGTAAACCGAAACTACTTTCTTTCATTCTAAGTTGCTTGAAATATATTGTAGTCTTTATTGAGTATCTCATTCATTCTAATACAAATTCATCTGTTGCAACAATAACAAAGAAACTTTGTCCCTCGACTATTTCTTTTATAGTCGCACTTGTGTTTGTTCAGATAAAAAAGTAGAGATAAGAAAGGGGAACTGCATTCGATTGACAAAAATATTCGTAAGCTCTAATTCACTTTTATGACTGCATTTAATGGAGATAAATAAGCTCGTTAATCACTTCTTACAATAGGAATTTGATTTTATGTGGAGTAAGTATTATTTTAAGAATTAAGATAATCATGAAAATTTTACAAATATTTTAGAACGTTGAAACATTTAGATGTTTTAGACGTATTTTTCTTTCCAATAAATGGATTTTTTTTGTACTAAATTATTTTTTTATTTATTTATTTATTTATTTATTTTATTATATAGTTCTTGGAGTAATAAGAACAAGATTCTTTAATATCTTAAACACGGTAAAACTCATTTTTAATACTAGTATAGAAAATTACATTTTCTACAAAAAAGTAATTTTGCGTTTTTTGAGTATTTTACAAGCTGTAGATGCTAAAGATTTTGTGTTTCTAAAATCCGGAAAGACTGTCGAAGTCTTAGAACCGGTCGCGCACGGCTATGAAATGCATACGTTGTTATCACTTCGGGTTTTATACATCTAAATTCCGGATATTACAGAAAAAAAGTATAAATTGGAAATATTTTATCTATGTAGAATTCGAAAAAAAAACTATTAAATAATAAGAACTAAAGATAAATTGAAAGATGGACAAAATTGTGATTTAGGAGGAAGAAAAAATCAATTTATGAAGTATAAACCCGCTGGGAGGGTATTTTTTGTATAGAATGTTCTTATAAATTTGCTATATCGCTTGTGGTTCTTTTTTGGGAAATAGTGTGGCGTGACTTCGTAGAGGAGTAGTACCATTCTTTATTGATATCCTGAATCCAATGCATCATTAGTTTAACAAAGAAATTAATTTGTGTTAAATGTTTAATAAAACATACAAAATAATAATAAAAAAAAAGAATTTATTTACAAAATTGTTAAGATACACTGAACTCTGCTGGATAACGTCTAACTACTTGACAATACAATGAACTCTTGTGAACACTTGACTCGAACTGACGTTAACTGTCCGTGCATCCCCTTATATACAACATTATTTAATCTAGTTAGTGTGTTTAGAAGTTTCTAGAATTTTCTAGAAACATTATTTAAAATGGTCAGTTGATTTTTTTACAAACTTCTAAAAATCAACTGTCAACAACAATCTTTCAAATTAAGGTCCCTTCCTTTACGGTTATCCCGTTACAATATATTGTTTCGTCTTTTTCACTAATGCGTATATTTTACGTTAGAGTTTATGTGCTCTTATGAACCTACTGCCAATGGCCGGTAACGCCTCTCAGCCACAGATGCACTAGTAGTTAGTCAGCTTTTTAATATAATCACTTCAGCCAAAGAAGCACTAGTAGGTAGTCATTTTTTGGTTTTTAATTTACAAATTCCAAAAATTCTTTGAGGGATATCTCAAATTAATTAATTTACCAAAAACCTATGGTTTTTGTCTTCTAATCGAATAGAAATATAAGGAAAAGAGACAAAAAGCGACTTAAAGTTTAATGTTTTAATTGTCGATTTGACCAAATAATTTTCTCTTTTATGAAAACATGTGACATAAATTGTATTAAGACGATAAAAAGCCGATTAATTAATAATGCATCTGTTGCTAAAGTTCTTAGATACGTTACCGGCTATAAGTAAAGGTTGCACGTTCGAGTCCTGCCGGATGTGTAACATTTTTTTTTAAATTTTTCCTTAATGTCATTTTTTCGTTTATATAATTTCTAATTTTCAAAAATCCTATAAGAGATATCTCATGATAACAAATTTACTAATAATATTTTTCTAACAATAAAATAGCTAGAAGACTTTCCAAGATTTGTTTATTAGCATTTATTGAACATAATAAATTATTTTTTAATAAATTTGTGGATCAAACATAATTTGTAAACGGCAAATTTAAGAAGTTACTTTTATCTATTTGACTAACATTATTTCAAAAAATATTAATTAAATTTTTTTAAACTAATAAAGAATTTTATGCGTACTTAATTATTGTCCATAAAATTAAAAAATCTAAACTTCCTACAAGAAATTAATATTAATTAATAATAATAATAGTTCTTATTTATTACTAGCTAATAACATTATGGATTTAACTTGATTTTCAACTTTCCGTTTGAAAGAAGAAATTTCTTCAATAAATCTTATTATTATTATTCTCTGGTACCTATTTTATTAATAGGTTATTTTAATCTTACTCCTTTTAATAAACAAGTTTTTTTATATTTCTAATACTCATTCTACCAAAACGTTTTAAACCCCAACGTAAAAAATTCGCTTTAAAACAACGAAAACATATATTATTCTATTTATGTATTAACATCTCTTTTAAGTCACATTCTCTAGCATCTTCCTCTACATGAATGTGGCCAGGTTATAAAGTTTGAGCACAGTTGCATTGTGATCTCAGTGATTCTCGTCATAGTAGAAGCACAGTTGTTCATCGTTTGGGTTTTATTTACGCGTACGTTACGATAACGTGATAATTGTGAGATTGACGGAAAATTTTTGCGACTGCCGGCGTGACCGTTCAATATTTAAAGACAATTAAATTTTATTCACTAACAATAGAACATAAAATTAAAATAAAATGTGTGGGTCGCCCAAAACTGAATTTGGAAATTACAAAATTAAAATTAACTAAGTAAAAACTTTCCTTAGAAGTACAATTTGTCAGGAGACTAACTGCTTCAGCAATGTTATCTATTGAGAAACAAATGATTCAAGAAATTCGAAGCTTTAATAAATTATTTATTAAAAAATTTTTCAAAAAGAAGGATACTTCACTTCCAATATTAAACGTGCTTGTGAAATTTAGACACTATAAGAATATTAGTAGAAACAATAAGTGTCACTCAAAAAATCTTTGACTCCGGCGTTTTAACTGTGACCCCATTTTTTTCACCTTTTTTTTGTATTTGTGCACCTCCAAGACATACCACTACGCGCCGCCACTACCACACAATAACTTATAACGGTTCATGTAAATAATTAATAAATGTAGTGATATTAAATATAAAAGTAAATATTCGTAATGACATATTATTCTAGAAATTCTGTTCTTTTATTCATGAAATCGAAATTTGAGCTTCACGGGAGCTGGCCACAATATTTCCAACAGGCAAGATTATTTTGATAACACTTTAAACATAATTGGATGGAAAAATGTTTTCTTTCATTATTATCAATTGTTTGTATTAATCAATCTAAATACACTAACATAATTCGTTATCCATTATCGAATTGAAATACATATTTATTTGTCTACACTTTTATCTCCTTAGAAACACTATTATAAACACTTTTACCATGCAGGCTGTAATACCAAAAAAACCTGAAAAAACAGATACATTTCTATTAAAGTTATATTTCAAAATTGGTGAAATATTAGCAGTTTTTCCAAAAGATGTTAGATGGACCAAATTTTTAGTGTTTATTTTTGTATATTACTCACTAATATCTGTTCATGTTATTCAATACATGAGAAAAAAATTATTAGTTAATAATGATATTTTACAATGTTTTGCTTCAACTATTTATCTGGAGTATAACTGGATTTGCTTTTACGTTATTTGTACGAAAAAAGAAAATTTTAAACTATTATTTTCATACATTTCAATAGTGGAAGAAAACACTGATATTATTAATGTAAATAAATGGACAGGTTTTATTGATTTTATAATATTTTTAATAAGTAACAGTGCGATTGTGTACTTTTCAATCTATTTTTCATTTTTGGAGCATATATTTCTACTTAATGCTTTACAATGGGAGCACAGTTTTTTACAAGTGTATCTCACAACAATTTTTATTAAACAAATAACTGCAATAATTTCTAGACGACAACAATATTTAATTTCTCTTATCGAGGAAGCATTTACGAGTGACTATCTTTTACAACAATTAAACCACTTTAAATTTGTATACAAACATATACACAAGATTTTTCACGAATTTGAAGCCATATTTAATATTTTAATACCATCAATATTTATGATCACCTTTCTAAATGCATTAAATAATTTAAATTTTATAATAAAATGTCACAGGCAGCTTCATTTAGGCGCAGATGTCATTATGCAACTTGTAAATGCTATTATGACATTAATTGTACCAATTTTGGTAAGTATACTTAATTTTTATTTACAATATATAGGCCAGTAAAAATAGCATTTAACTTTGCACTAAATTTCCGATCCAAATTTCTTTTTTTATAAGGTTTCGGATAACTTACTGAGTATAAAATCACAAAATGCTGACAGATCCAGGTGACGCTAGAGGCGCTATCTTGAAAAAACGTTTTCGGCCGATATCTCGGAAACTATGCACTTTAGAGCAAAAGTCATATAGACCATTATTATAGAAAATAAAATTTTGCATCTTTTGTTTCCAGCAAACTTTTTTGTAAAACTTACTGTTTACGATTTATGGCCCATTTAATGAATCGGTTTTTCGATCGCAGCCAATAACTCTTGAAAGATTAAATTAATCAATAAAATATATTAATCCGTTTTTAAAGATCCGTTTATTCTCTACAACTTTTGTTTTAAACTTTTTTTTCTAATGTCCATAGTTTTTGAGTTATAGGACGTTTTATGTAGGAATACCGAGCAAAAAGTTGAAAATTTCAAGATACGCATAGTACAAATTCAACAAATAAATTAAAAAAATATCCCGATTGTTTATGTAGTTAACAAATAATAGTTCAATTCCTTACCTGCAATAGTAACGAACATTTTTTTATTTTACTTAATTATATTTTGCTGCCGCGTCACCCGCCGAGCGTCGACATTTCTTCATTAAACGTCCTATAACTCAAAAAGTATGGACATTAGAAAAAAAAGTTTAAAACAAAAGTTGTAGAGAATAAACGGATCTTTAAAAATAAATTAATGCATTTTATTGATTAATCTAATATTTCAAGAGTTTTTGGCCGCGATCGAAAAACCGGTTCATTAAATGGGCCATAAATCGTAAACTGTAGGTTTTACAAAAAAGTTTACTAGAAACAGAAGATTCGAAATTTTATTTTCTATAATAATGGTCTGTATGACTTTTGCTCTAAAGTGCTTAGTTTCCAAGATATTTGCCAAAAACGTTTTTTCAAGATAACGCCTCTAGCGTCACCTGGATCTGTCAGCATTTTGTGATTTTATGCTCAGTAAGTGATCCCAAATCTTATAAAAACAAAATTTTGAATCGGAAATTTAGTGCAAAGTTGACCCTTAAAAACGGCTATTTTTACTGGCGTAATAATGTTTACAGCAGTCGAGATACGTAGTATGTTCGGTATTAGCTTTTCTCGTCACTTTTGCACATTGTTAACACTTTGTTAAATCAGAAAGTATTTATTTTTGAAGTTATACTTCTATTCATGCACTAAATTTGTGTGAGGTTAAATGAGAAAAATCATTACATATGTAATGGTGTGAGTAAGAGAGAGACAGAAACACTTATAAGGTATATTGGTCGTTAAAAACAAAGATGAAATATTTACTACATGTTATTAGTCGTAACTATATAAGTCCTTTGAAAACCGTTTAAACATTCAGTACATTGAAAAGAGATAGATATACAAAAAACAGTCTGAGCTAATGTTTTGAATATTATAGTGACGTATCACATTGTGTTTGACAGATTATTTTATAATTCTGTCACGTATATAAAGTTTAGTATTTTATATTACCTAATAATATTTATAATAATATTCAGTATTGAGTATTGTATTTTAGTCTATAGTACCGTCACATGGTTGCAGTATATCCTGCACTATGCTTTTGAGATTGTTGGCTACAATTTTTAAGAATAGTCGAGGAAATAAAGCACTAAAATTAGCAAAACCTCCGAAAGTAACGTAAGATGAATCGGATTTTGCATTGCATTCGTTAGAGTATCAAGGAAATTTGTCGCTATTTTTCATAATGTAAAAATGGGAAAATGCATATTACAGGTCTGCATTCGAAAAGTGCATTCCAAACAGACAATAGATAGAAAAATTAAAACTCTGTAAGTATTGCTGAAAATGGGTTCAATTTATGTACTCGGGGTTTTTGGGGTTGCTGAACACAAATATCATGATGTCGAAAGTCTCCGCGGCACTTGGTGCCTAGGGTATTTACCTCTTCTCCTGGGGTTTTATGTAAATTATGTACAAAATCTGTACACTCTTGGTACTAGGCGGTTTTTTGGGTCTCTGAATACGAATATCATAATGGCGATGGTCTCCGAAACACCTGGTGCTTAAGACGGACCTTGTCTTTAGGAATCCTATGCAAATTCGATACAAAATGAGTGTGCACTCGGTATTAGGAGGTTTTTGGGGTCGCTAAACATGAATATCACATAATTATTTTGCTAAATAATCCGCATACAAATTTATGAATCCGGGCGCGTGCATAAAAGTATAACTTATGCCGGCAGTCTCACTGACTGCCACACCCGTTTTTTTTTTCAAGTGAGTTTTTTATTGTCTAAACTCTAAATGGTTCTTTTGAGAAAGCATTAATCATTCTTCTTAATTAAATTATTGTGCAAAAATATAATACTGTCGTAACAATTATTTTCAAATGGCTTCTAGAATTAACATACAATTGGATTTGTTTTAATACGATTTGTAAAAAGAAACTACAGTTTAAAGATTTGTTTATGTACTAGCTATGCCCGTGTGCGTTTGAAAAAGTGCTGAAGATCAATTTTTAAATGAAGTCGTTGAGTTACAACCGTTAGCAATAGCCTGCTCGCGCGTTCTCAGCCTACGCACTTTGTGATATTGAGTCGTTGGTGGAGGAATTCTAAAATAAAAGTTACTTATTACAATAGCTCTGCCAGTGAAAGCCCCAAAATAGTCCAGCTGTTCCAGAGATTAGCCGGAACAAAAAGACAGATAGACAAAAATTGAAAAAGTGTTACTTTAGTATATGTACCGTGTATACCTACGTAGATATACATTTAGAAAAAAACGGTTATTTTATCATTACAAACAGCTCTCCAATTTTCCTGTATGTATAGAATAGCTATATCAATACTTGAATAAAAAACTTATATTACATTCAGTTCAATATTAGTTTGGGGTTATAGATTTTGTTATCTATTATTCCTTTTTGGAATAGTAGTTGAGGCAATCAAGTACTGAAAGTTCGACATTTAAACAGCACGATGAATTTTATTGATTCTTTTTGCAGTCTATTCGGGAGAGCGTCAGGAAACTTTGTGACCTAATGCGATCATCTAATATTGGAAAACTGCATATTTACATACAAAAAATGCATTCTAAAAGTTCATCTTAATTAGAATTCCTTATTTATTGTTGGAAATGAGCTTAATTTAAGTACTACTGTTGCTCAGGATACCTACTTGCAGTTATCGGTAATATCGTTACACAATTATTAGTCAAAACTCAATACTCGGGGATTTTTGGGCTCGCAGAAAACCACGTCTCCTGGAGTTTTCGATAATATAAATATATAATTAGACAAAACTTATTACTAGATTCTTCATAGATCGCTTTCGATATTATATACGTTCTGAGCGAACCCAAAAAATCCCTGAGTATTGAGTTTTGACTAGTTGTTTAATGAATTTACTGAAAACTCCAGGAGATGAGATAAACAGTAGGATCCTAGGCACCAGGTTCTCCGGGAATGACAAACGAAGTCGTATTTGTTTTCAGTGAGCCCAAAAACGCCCAGATATTACGTTTTAACTAACTGCTTAATAAATTTACCAATAACTCCAGGAGACCAGGTTAACAGTAAGTATCCTAAGCACCAGGTACCTACTCCGGAGATAACATCGATGTCATATTTACAGCGAGCCCAAAAACCTCCGAGTATTAAGTTTTGACTAATTGTATAACAATATTGTCGAAAACTCTAGGAGACGACTTAATCAGTATGTATTCCGGGCACCAGGTAATCTGGAGATAACATTAGCAATCTTATTCGTTTTCAGCGCCCCCCAGAAAACCCCGAGTATCAAAATTAAACTCATTTACGCCAATAAATAAGGAGTTCTGTTTGAGAAGTGCTTTAAGAATGCATTTCTGTATGCACAAATGCAATGTTACATGATCGCATTTGCTTACAAAGTTTTCTGACCCTCATATAAATCGAATGCACAAAGAAATATCAGAATCCGTCTTACCGTTCAAATTTCGGAGGTAAAGCCGACTTTAGTCCTTTATTGCCTAGATCCTAGTCATAGATTATAGCTAGACCTAATGAATAGCTACATTCTTCTTTGCAAGGATTTTGATTTGTTAAACAATTAACAGCATTTCTTTCTATTTTTATGTGAATAAACTCCTTAACGAGGCCTTTCCTTTGAAAAATTAAATGAATCTAACTGTCTCTACAAGAATTTATATATGTTATAAGGGCACTTTTATAAACGGATCAAAAAGCAACCTGTATATTGCCGTGGAAGAAGCATTAAAAGTTGTAATTGCGATATTTGTTTTTATAACTGTATGTATAGCTTAGGTTCTTTTAACGTTACTCGATCATACAATAAATACTGCCAAAGAAACTATGGTAACCAATAAATTTAGACACGTAGAACAATAAAACAATTGTATAAAGTACGATCGTCGCTATTTGAAAGTAATTTCACAGCAGGTAAATGTTTAGTTAATGATTGGGATACTTTTTACGAAAGGTTCCCAAACTTTTTTTCTAGTTGACAATTTTTAAAATTTTATTTGTTTCGGTGAACTCCTCTTGATACATTTCTACCAAATTTCAAAAATGTGAAGAATAGATCTACCGATGAAAATTTGCATAGCGACGGATAACCCCTAATTTCGAGGTGAAAAATAGAGTACATTTTTGTGTTCTATTTGTTGAAATAATATAATTACAGACTTCGTGTATTATCTGCCTACATTGATGAGTAAAGTCAACATTTTTTTACCATCGAACCAAATAAATTTTCGTAGACCCTCCTCTTTTATTTTGGTAACTCATATTTTTTTACATCAAGGTAGAGCGCCGTCGAGTCCCCATCGAACCGTATGGTTCCACTTAGAGCTCTTTGGGAATCACTGGTTTATAGGAATATCCGCTGTATTATAACATTATCATTCAAGAAAATTTTAAATTAGATTCATTCCCAGACTTGGACTAGGTCATTATGACCGACACCATAGCTATTTCTTTTTAGGGAGTACAGACTTAAGTACCTAGTATTTATCTGATTTCTCATTTTGTTATTAAATCAACCAGTTTATAAAATTTGATAAATACGTGTAAATATATTATCACACCAAAAACATAAATGTAAAAAAAAGGACAGCCAAGTTCAATACAAAAATTATGCTTGTCTGTGGGCTTCGCGGCAAAAAGAATGGAGATCGAAATGAGTGCCAAGTTATATGCAAAATCCAAATATGTATTTATAGGAACAAAATAACATTATGAACAAATATTAAACTCTATTTCTTTGCTTTATTGAATACCTATAATAATTGTTGTTATTTAAAAATGTGAGATCTTAAAGAAGGTTAGATTTGACTTGGCCAGTTTTCATTAAATTAGTCATTTTATAAAGTTATTCAACATATATTTTTTAATTCTGATAAAAAATGGCCAAGTCAAATCTAACCTTCTTTAAGATCTCTCATTTTTAAATAACAACAATTATTATAGGTATTCAATAAAGCAAAGAAATAGAGTTTAATATTTGTTCATAATGTTATTTTGTTCCTATAAATACATATTTGGATTTTGCATATAACTTGGCACTCATTTCGATCTCCATTCTTTTTGCCGCGAAGCCCACAGACAAGCATAATTTTTGTATTGAACTTGGCTGTCCTTTTTTTACATTTATGTTTTTGGTGTGATATCATTACTTTTTGTAAAGAAAACTAGGCAAGTATTTAGATTTAAAGTTTTTTCTTGCGTTTCCGCTGCATGGTTTTATTTTTTAAACTATAGTCTACATTCTCTTGAATGTTAGAGACAATAGTGCGCATTGCCCATGCAGTATCTGCTACCTTTTTAAGACGCTTTCTGTTTATTATCCAATTAGCTAAATCCGGGCGATATAACGATCTAATAAAGATATAACGATTCTACTATTGAACTATCTTGTGCCTTAATTTGACTAGAGTCTAGATTAATAAGGTGTACTCCGTCTAGTGTTTTAATTCTGGAGAGCGCAACGTAGGCCTGTCCTCTGCTAAAAATCGAAGTGCCTATGTCAAGAAGTTCTTTTTTAGCACTTCCTTTGCTCGCTTGTTTAAATACCGTGGACAGTCTATTTTATCGATTGAATTCAATTTAATTTCTGGTTGTTCCATGCTTTCCAACATTGCACTATTAAACTGATTGCACATATTTTTAGTAGGGAATAAACAAACAGTATTATCAGGTAGTAAATTAAAATAGTCAATAATTTCATTCAGCCTGTCATTTTGATTTTGGGAAGTTAATTTAAGGAGTCTATGAGCTAACGTATGATGATCTATTGTCGTCACTACACCCATTCTTATACGATTTAACATTTCGCCGAAGAGATGGTCGTTTTGTTGTCTCATGTTAATCGTTCAATCGTCGTATGAAAATAATTGGTTCCATAAATTTGGTGCACTAAGAGAACCTAATAATTTTTGCACATCAGATGAGTTCATATCTTCGAATGTCGAAAGTTCTCGTACTGGTGGCAGCTGGAGCAGATCTCCAAATATTAATTCTTCCACACAAGCCGTCATCCACATCACTAGTGTCATAAATTTCGGTTAACCGTAGATGAATAAACATTAATGTAACGTTGGAAATCATTGAAACTTCATTAATAATCAAAAGAACTACATTGCTTAAATCACTTCTTAAACCTTTAAACACTTGGTCTGATAAGGAAGTGTACTTCGGACTGCTTCCGTGTTCTACTCGCAGCTGGAGTAGCCGGTGTATGGTGAGACCGTTTACCTTAAACAATAGATTCTTTATACCGTCATCTCCCTGTTCCTCTTCCTGTCGATTTCTTTCGATTTCTCGTACTTTTTCTTCAATTATTTCGAATGCTCTCTCTATGTTATTTGCATTTCTTTATATAGCAAATATAATAATACATACATATATTGGGATAGTTTTAAATATCTGCTTGTAACGGATCCATCGCTACAATTAAAAATTATTTTTGCATGGGGACACCCCTATTTTTTAACTTTTTTTTATTTTTAGATTTTTTCCTAAGCTTACATAAAATTACCGAGCTGGATTTCAAATTTCATCCTTCTAGATCATCTGGAAGTTAGTTAGGTTTAGATACATACTTATGTCAGTCAGTCAGTGCTAAAATTTAAGAGTTTTTGACCTTCATATCTTTATAACCGTTTGAGCTAGCTTCATGAAATTTGGGCTCCTAGATGTCCTTATGGATATAATTAAACACACGTAGTTTTATGGGTTTACGTTAAAGTGGTTTTGAGTTATAGAAGGGTCAAAAGTGGCACCAAGTGGTTCGTGTAATATTACACTCGGCGGTGGCTAGCCAGTTCCTTTGCTTGAACTTGGCTTGACACGCTACCGCGTGTCTAGATCTGACCATAAATCCAAAAATACCAGACAAATTAAAATGCAATATAATGTTTTGGATTTATATTTATGTAGAGATTTAGGTGGAGAAGTTTACAAATTTTTCTAGTCAGGTTCTGATTTCATGGCAGCCAAAAAAACTCTACCAAGTGGTTTTAATAATTTATATTTTTATCCTAATAACGTAATGCCTTAATGGTAGGTTTACACGCTTGGCAAGTTTCCATAAGCTCCAAGTCTTCACAAATGCTTGAAAGCCATTTACACGCTTGCGAGTGCGCTAGTGTTTTTCTATTAAATAATTTAGTAGGAGTTTTTTAATGTTGTAAATTATTGTTTATATATAAATATTTTGTTTATTTAGAAAAAAGTGTCTCAACTACAAAGGTCAATCATGTTTTATTTGATCTAATAACATTGATCAAATTAATGGTAAAATTACCTCTGATCCATTAAGCGCTAATTTATTTAATCTATTGTTCACTTTGTTAGAGTGACGTTGGTGTTTCCATTCGAAAATTATGTTTCCTACTTTAATTTCCAAAAAGCCAAAGAAAACTGATACTTATTTATTAAGGTTATATTTTAAAATTGGTGGAAAATTAGCGTTGTTTCCACAAAATATTGATAATAAATTTATATGGAGCAAATCTATGATGATACTCTTCGTATATTACATATTAATATCTATTAATGTTGGATTTTTTATGAAGAAAACGTTGTTAGTTAAAAGTGATATTTTACAATTTATTGCGTCAGCAACATATGTAACATACAATTGGATATGTTTTTATATAATTTGTAGAAAAAAACAGAACTTTCAAGATTTATTTAAGTATTTATCTATAGTAGAACAAGAAACTGATATTATTCAACTACATAAATTAGTTGGGGTTGTAGATTTTTTAATATTGGCGTGCATATATTGCGCCGCAATGTTATTAATATTTTATTATCCTTTTGAACAACCTGACTTTCTTAATGGAGTAGAATGGCAACATACATTTCTACAAATGTATTTTACAGTAATTTTCTTTAGACAATTAACAGCATTTCTGTCTCGAAGATATTCGTCTTTAAATAAACTTGTTAATGAAGCCTTTATAAATGATAATATATTTATAAAACTAAATCAAGTTAAATATCTATA
Organism: Altica lythri; assembly: GCA_964028335.1. Lineage (NCBI taxonomy): Eukaryota > Metazoa > Arthropoda > Insecta > Coleoptera > Chrysomelidae > Altica > Altica lythri. Next base: position 65,252,144 of record OZ034802.1, read on the forward strand.
CAATAATTTATTTCTGCTCCTGAAGGAATCTAAGGACTTATTTGAAATTTTAATATTAATCATAGTTATAAGTAATTTTATAAGTGGATTACTTGCAATAAATAATTTGATTAAACACAATATCGATATGCAACAAATTGTTGCCTCAGACAAAAAACTTGAAGTTGTAAGTGTAATCATATTTCTGGCAGTATTAATTTTTGTAAGTATAACTATTTTAAATTGAATAAAAATAAGCACAGTACTATCAAACTTTCTGGCGGACAAAAAAAGCTTCATTAAGCTGGCAGTGAACATTTAGCAAAAATGATTAATTTTTTCATGTGAATTTGTAGCTAAATAGTTGCTAATTAGTTGCTTAATACCGATTGTGTAGCTCCAATCGATTTTTTGTTTTTATTTTGTTGCTGCCTCTCTGGGCAACTCTGAAGCTAGTAGCAGCCAGCAAGAAAAATCACAACTATTTGAAGTCAACAAAACAGCAGGGACTATGGTGTTCAGTATTCGGTCACTAAGTCCAACCGATTTTTTGTTTCTATTTTGTTGCTGGATCCCTGGGCATTGCTGAAGCTATTAGCAGCCAGCAACAAAATTCACAACGATCTGACTTCAACGAGAAGTGGGTGATAACACAGCAATGACTGTGGTCTCTAGTATTTGGACACTGGGTTAACCCGATTTTTTGGTTCTGTCTTATTTCTGGTTCTCACCACCATTTAAAGTCAACCAAAAACCGCGTGACCAGACAAGAGGGACACAAGTCATTAGGCCAATGTTAACCTATGGTTCGGTGGTGTGGTGGAGTAGAACGCAGCAGTCCGGGGCGATGAGGCAGCTGGAAAGCGTTCAAAGGCAGGCATGCCTGAATGTTACAGGTGCCATGGGGACCGCCCCAACGGACGCACTACAGGTTCTGTTCAACCTACCACCATTGCACATCTACATACAGGGCGAGGCTATTAAAAATAATTTACAAGATATCATATATATTGGGGCTTACACCAAAAAATTTGAAAATATGGAAAATACACGTAACCTGCCTTGCCATTTTATGTATATTGGCAAATATAGCTACACTACTTAACGAATTTGAATCTTTTTTAGGATATATAAATACTGATAAGGTTTTAAAACTGGCAGTGATATTTTCATTTGTTTTATGCAATTGGGAATCCCTATTGACCCTATTCCTGTATGCAACTAACAGAAATAATATGACAGCATTTTTAAAGTATCTTTCTATAATTGAAGCAAATACACCAAAATCTAACTTAAGCTTATCTAAAACATTTTATCGTATACCTATCAAACTCATGTTAATTATTTGTTCATCGTATAATAGTTAAGATACACTTTCACTTCTAGTATTTTATGTAGTATTAATGTTTTACACTGGGAGTATTACATTATATACATTTCTTCAAGTTATTATAATGAATTTGTTTATAGATCAAGTTTTCTATATTGCATCTAAACGATTAGAATATCTTTCTGAATCTATACAATCTACATTTTTATATTCTACAATACCATACAACAATATTTTTGTGAGACTAAACAAAATTAAGTTAATTTACAAAAATATATACCTTTTTTTGAAAAAAAGTGAAAACATTTTTGGACCTTTGATGGTGGTGTTTTATTTAATAATTTTTTTTAATATTTTATATACTACGAACTGGTGTATGGGTTATTATAAAATACGGAGTACAAATCCAGATTTATTTTTTAGTGTTTTTAAAACTACTTTGTTACTTATTTGGCCACTATTTGTAAGTATCATGTAAAATAATAAAAATAGTTTAATAGTGTTTGATTGATCTGTCCAAAAAGAATCCGACCTACTTTTATATCTTTTCGCTGGCGTTATTTTTTGTCATTGGGTTTAGTAGTCCATTCATTTGGTAGTTTTGCTTGAAAATTTTTTCGGGAATTTTGAAAATTACGTAAAATAATTGTACAAACTCGAACTTACAACGTCATACTTTAATGAACAAGTGAGCAAGTGTCACATGTGACATGAGTTCCTTTTAACGACCAAAAAGCGAAATAATTACTAAGCTTTCATAGCTTCGTTGTTAGAGCGTTGCTGCGTAGAGGCAAAGATCATTTAATATATTCTTGTTTGTAAACTTTCTAAAATTATAAAAATTTTGAAAATTCCATGAGAGATATGATTCTCAAATAATCGTTTACTAAAAATAGTATTAGTATTTTTACAAAAATCCAACTCACAACTACATAATGGTACACAGTTGACATATTTTTTTGCAATTGGTTCTTGCATTTATTTTCTTTTATAAGTCACCTGTTACGATTAGTTGCATCTATTTTCTCCGTTAAAATTTGAGTATTATAACTAAGTATAACCCTTCAAAAGATACGAGAAGGAGGGGACTTTTGGCTAACATGGTATAATAGCTATTTTCGAAGTGCAAATCCAGAACGCATTTAGAGTAAGAACCCGGTTTGTACAGGATTTCCTTAACGTGCAAGTCTCTTTACAGACATATTCCGAAGTAAAGTAGCGTGAACGCTTACGAATGTTTCAATGTTTTTTGGAACACTTATCAACCTAACAATATCTTATAAATCCTCATCACTAGAACTGAAGTTCATCTAAAAACATTTTACCGATTAATGTATACCTATTAATTGTAAATTAAATACCTTACCTTTTAACAAATTTGTTGATCCCTATACAATAAATAAAAAAAAGTGTGAGGTGTCAAGGGACACCCGGATGGAACGAAGTTCCTTTCAATTAATTAGTGAAGGAATTAGTAATTTGTAAACACAACAGAGTGTTTATACATAGGTACATAAGCATTTATTATTGTCTGTATAAAATCTCTACTTACCTAACAGTTCGTTTCTTTTAACAAAATTGTCCATTTATACAATACCAGAGCTTTAGATAACACATCTTTTTAGAATTACTTTTTATAATTTAAAACAGGAATTAACAATTCAATACAAAATTTTAAAATTAAAATATTTGACAGTAACTGACAGTTAAGGTAATTTGACGTAGGTACCTAAATAGTCAAGTTACGAACTATTTTTAAAATGTTTATGAATTTATTAATTTATAAAAACAGGATGAAATAAAATGTAATACTATTATAGTTAATTATTATTTTTTCTACAGTATTTTCTTTTTAATGTACATTTTCTTTTAATTTAAAATAGTGTCTTTTTAATTGTAATATATCTATCTATGAGAGAGAGGGAGAGAGAGTTATTTATTTTTTGGTCTGTGAGAGAGAGAAACATGCGTGTGTCGTGTCATAGTGTCGTAACAACTTTTGGTATGAATTTTTTTTGGCTAGCTCCTAGCGTCAGTCGTAACTGTTCGTAACGCGCGAAAGGGAACTTCGTTCCAAAAAAACTAAGTTAAACAAATAAAACTTGAACAGGGTGTCAATAATACTATAAACAAAAATAAACATTAAACACAAAGCAATCAAATAATTAAACGTGGAATGTGATCTACTCCTTCCACGTATGGATTTTATATCCTGAAAAGAATATTTTTACTCCGCGAACAATTAAATTTTATATTGCGCATGCGAATTCCCTCCGAATACGTTTAGAAAGTAGCTAATAGCTATTTTCGCGGAGTACATTCTGAACGTATTCGGAGAAAATTCGCATATGCACTTTAAAATTTAAGTGTTCGCGGTGTATAAATATTCTGATCAGGTTAAAAAATAGTAGACATAAAACCGCTTCCAACCCTATATGGATAGTGATGAGCAAATGCAAGACCAAGACCAAGACCGGGTTAGTCTTGGTCTTGGTCTTGGTCTTGCATACAAGGTCTTGGTCTTGGTCTTGCAGTCAAATAAGCGGTCTTGGTCTTGGTCTTGTTCTTGCAGGGTCCAGTCTTGGTCTTGGTCTTGCACCAAGACTCTTGCAAGTCTTGAATTTTTTTTAAAGATTTACTGGGGTCCATTTTTACAAAAAAAAGTAGGAAAAAATAGTTTTTAAAATCATTACAAGAAAAGAAAGATTAAATGAAAGGGATAGTATTTTGCATTATAAAAATTTTGTTTTTTTTTATATTAAATTGTAGCGATAAATCAAGTATGAAAGTACAAATCCCATGCGCAGTTCCTTTCCGGTCTAGGACATTCGGGCGCGGCCGTTTGGGCGCGGCCGTTCGGGCGCCGTCGTTCGGGCGCAATGCTGTTGGGGCGCGGGGACAGTCGGGCGCGGCCGTTCGGGCGCGGTCGTTCGGGCGTGAAATTTTATGTGTCATGATAATATTCGTATAAAAACAAAATAATACATTGCTTGGATTAAAATCTGAAAGTGCAAATTGTGGTCTACATTTTTCATTTAAATAATTTTTTTTTTCGAATATAAAGTGATATTTTTCGTTAGCTGTCCGGAAAAGTACTTTTGAACTATTTTTCATCCCCACCTCACCAACTTAGATAATAAATTTTAAGTGTTGAAGATTTCTAAGACAACACTGTTTGTAACCTGCCGTTATGTTTTGCAAGATGTTTAATAAAATTAATTTATTTTAGTTAGTTTAAATTTTATTTTATGATTTTGTTTTATTATAAAATTATTATTGTCACGTATTTTTTCTTATTTTATTGCATTTTATGTCATAAAGATTTGGTTCTTCAGTTATTAGAAATTGTAGACACATTTATTTGTTTATAGTTTATGATATTTTGAAAATTTTGGCCATAAAGGAATTAATGATTTTTGGAAATTTCCAATCCTTGTTTATAGAGGATTGTTGTTTGCAAGAAACATCTGTAGGTATAATCACGTTGGTTATATTCAAAAATTTACACGCCCATTTTCGGTGACCAATCCCTTTGGAATATTTTCTGTAATATTTTAATATTTTATCCACCCTCTAATATCCCCAATCCGCGATTTTGTAAACATATGTTATCCTCTAAACTTAGCTTGTATTGAAATGTATAATGTAACACTGTACATGCAATGTGTGCAATATAGAAAATATCGATATTTCCTATATCGATACTTTTTAATACGATATATTTGCATATCGATACTTTTTAATACGATATCCTCTAAACTTAGCTTGTATTGAAATGTATAATGTAACACTGTACATGCAATGTGTGCAATATAGAAAATATCGATATTTCCTATATCGATACTTTTTAATACGATATATTTGCATATCGATACTTTTTAATACGATATATTTGCATATCGATATATTTCTGTTCGATATGTTTTGATACAAATATCGATACTTTCTGATGTATCGAACATCGCTATTTCTAAGTAAAACAATTATACCCTTGCTTTGAGGATTAGGGATTAATTTATTACCTAGAAGAATTTTTTAATAAAAACTGTTTAAATTCCAAACAATTTTCTTTGGAATTTTATAATATTTATAATACATGTGATAGAGGGACTTTGTCGATAGCCAATAATTGTCTGTATAATACTCTTTATATCTTTAATAAATCTATTATATTAATATATAAAATTTCGCGCCCGAACGGCGGCGCCCGTACGGCCGAGCCCGACTGTCCCCGCGCCCGAACGGCATTGCGCCCAAACGGCGGCGCCCGAACGGCCGAGCCCGAACGGCCGCGCCCGAACGTTCGCGCCCAAATGTCCGGCTCCGGTTCCTTTCTCATTACTCGGAATAATATTAAAAAATTCACTAAATTTGCTCTTCATATTCGGCGTAGGCGTTGGTATTTGTGTATCCCGTGTATCCGATATTTTTTTTTTTGATCTTTGATGAGGCAAATATCTTTTTAATTTTTGAGAGGTCGACGATGTAACATCTTCATTACTTTCTGAATCACTTGAAGTCTCACTAACACACGACGATTCCAGGTCACTGATTGTTTTCTTCTTTTTTTTTTTTAATTTACCGATCCTATTCCTATGAAGGACAGATTATTTTAGGCGCCTTAATACTAAACTGATTCCAAAATAATAATTTAACAAAAAAATGTTGGTATGTTTATTTACAACCCCAACATTCAACACTCTTTGCAAAGTCTAATAAAATACCAATAATATAAATTATTTCTTTGGCCTAACCGGCCGCCGGCCGCTTTTCTATTGTTTGGTGATTTATGGTTCTGCTTAATGGTATCGTAATTATTGATATTATTATTTGTTCTAAAAACATTGTGACATTTGAAAGGTTTGTAGAAATTTAAAGTGCCCAAAATCGTCGCAGATAAACTCTTTTAAAATACATATTCTAAATTAAAATAAAGCGATATGAGTTTATTAGTATTGGACGAAAGAAAAAGATTTTTGAATATTATTATGGCCATAGGTATGCCCTTTAGATATTGTAATAAGATGCATATTCTGATAATATAAAGCGTCATCCTAGGTTCTTTATAATATACACAGTGATTTATAAGTATTGCACAAAAACTTGAGGTCGGATTCCTTAGGTTAAAATATACATATATGAACAAAAAAATACTTCGTTAAAACAGGTTGTGGTTAGTAAATGAGTTGGGGTTAAAAATATCCGCGGCAGTTTTATTTTGTTTTTAGATCGTTAGCACAAGTTGTGCTTAGTAAAAAGGTTAGAGTTTAAAATAATCCGTGGCTGCTTTATTTTTCGGTTTATATGTTTAAAAAACGCAAGACCGCAAGACTCTTGCAGGCTTGGTCTTGGTCTTGCGTAAGTCTTGCAATGCTAAGTCTTGGTCTTGCATAAGTCTTGCACTGCTCGGTCTTGGTCTTGATCTTGCATATTGACGTTGGTCTTGGTCTTGGTCTTGCATTTTCTGCAAGACCAAGACCAAGACCGCAAGACCAAGACAAGTCTCGCTCATCACTATATATGGAGAAAGAGGACTTGTTAGCACACCAGAAGACAAAGCAGAAGCATTTGCAAGAAGTCTCGAAAATGAATTTAAATTAAACACACATCCAGAAGAAGAAGTTGAAGAGGCAACAGATGATATCAAAAACGCCAATGAAAATGAAATATTGTTACAAGCAAGTCCAGAAGAAATATGGACCATAATTAAAAATTTAAAGCCGAAGAAAGCACCAGGATATGACAGGATTAGTAACAGGACCTTAAAGAATCTGCCGCAGAAAGTAGTGGTCTATGTAACCACAATTATAAGTGGAATCCTAAGAATTAGGCACTTTCCAAAAAGATGGAAAAAAGGAGATGTTATAATGATAAGGAAGCCAGGGAAGGACCCAACTTTTCACCAAAACTATCTTCCTATCAGCCTTCTACCAGCACTTAGCAGAAAGGGAGATACTCAGAAGATTTAGGGAACAAATCGAGCAAAGAACTTCAAGTTTTAAGGCTAGTGGAATACATTAGTGAAGGATTCAACAGCAGACAACCTACCGGAGCAGTATTTTTAGACGTCAGCAAAGCGTTCGACAGAGTATGCCATGAAGGATTATTATACAAAATGACTGATATGGGGATCTCAAGAGTAATGACGAAGCTGGTAGCGTCATTCTTGGAAAACTTTGAATTCAGGATTAAGATGAGCCCAATAACATCGAAATATGGAAGACCAGAAGCAGGAGTCCCACAATCAGTCCCACAAGCAGGTCTATCTCCACTTCTATACACAATAATTACAGCAGACGTACCCAAGACTCCACACACCATGTGATCTTTATACACTGATGACGCTACAACCTTGGAGTTATGAAAATTGCTAATTTTATACTTTTTCGCATGCTCTTTTCGAATGTCAACTTTGCCGCCGTCATATGGGAAAAATGGTGCCTAATAACAGTATCTTTAAAATATCTCTTTTTGTACGTATTTCACAAGAAAAAAAAATTATACTAGAGAAAATTTTCCACGATTTTTATATTTAGATTTTTTTTTGTAAAATCAATTGTTTTTGGCGTACAAGCGCCGCAAACTACATTTTAAAATGCTTTTAGTACAATATATTTGTTGAGATTTTTTTCCTTTTCCTGGTTTAAGAAAATAGACGTTTGATCAAGAACAAAAGATTAACAAAACCTATATCTTCGCTTACGATTATTACGGTATTGAATGCTGGTGAATTGCGTATTGCGTTATTGATGATTAGCGGTCTGAATCGCTCCTATGCCGAGGTTGCGAACAAAAAGAGGAAACAATAGAGCATATAATTCAAAACTGCTCTGCTTTTTCTGAAATCAGAAGATCCGTGTTGGACTTACACCAGCCGATGTCAGGGAAATCCCCCTCGGAAGTCTCATCACCGATTTTAAATCTTTAGGCCTGATGATAGCCTGAGGTGTGAATATCCCTACACATGGGAGGATGCATAATGGGCCATATTTGGCATCAGTACCGGTGGAGCACTTGCTCGTCCCTCTCCAATTTTTCAGATCCAGAACAGTTCGCCTAAATCAAAGTTTTTTGATAGTTCTTTTTTAACTTCCCGCTAAAAAAATTAAATTTTTTTTTTAAAATCGGGAAGTTATTGGTTTCACCCCACCCCGTTTTTCGAAAATCGAGTTTTCATCGGATCTCAACGTTTTGAGGTATTTGGAACCTCCCCTGACTATTTTTGCGAGGGTGTCTGTATGTACGTGTGGATGTGTGTGTGGATGTATGTAAACCTCTTATAACTTTTGAACGGCTTGACCGATCGGAATGAAATAAAAAGCGTTCCAAAGAGTTCCATTTAACTTAGATTCCCTGTAAGTTTAAACCGATTCGAACCGGTAGATTTCAAAATAACCGAAAAAGACAATTGGTAAAAATGATGTTTTTTGGACATATCTTTTTGGCCATTACATCGATCAATTTCATAACCTAATCAGCTCTCAAGCTTAAAAAACCACGTCAAATGCCGTTTTGCAAATTAAAATCGGTTGATTCGTTCGTGAGATATCGTTGTCGAAAAATTTCAAAAAGTGTTTTTTTTTCAATAACTTAGAGATTTTTTGACTAATCGATTTTGTGCTCCTAGTAACGTTTTTAGGTCTCAAAAAACTGCGTCCAATGCCATTTTGAACATCGAAATCGGATAACGCGTTAATAAGTTATGGCTTTTTAAACATTTCAAAAAAAGTCAAAAACGTCAAAATACGTCACGTTACTATCATAGCTTTACGGTTAAAACTAGCGGGAAGTTGCAAGGATGGCCTTTAAGGTCAACCTCTTTTCGAATTTTTTTATGGACTTTTGTGATCTTGTGTCAAACCCTTTAGAATTTTGTTCGAGATTACATTTGTCTTACATCTTCTACATCGATTTCTTCAAGGTTAATTCCTTCTATTGCTCCCCACTATTTCATTCTGACTATTTATATAACTAATTATCATTCTTATGTATATCGTCCTTTTCTTATATTGAAATTAACTTAATATTTTAGACTTGTTCCCTTCTTTACGATTACTATGTTTTTCATCAGTCCACCTTTTATTTATATGTTTTCGATTTGATGCGTTTTACAGTATAAATAACAAACAGTAGTGACACTAGATGATTTCGTGCATCTTTTTCACATAGACCAAGCGGTTATTTAGATTGACTATTAAATTATGCATTTTGTAAGAGATTTGGTTTAATATATAGAATCTAAATTCTGTATCAGTAAATTTGACAATTAGATAGTTAAGTCTATTTTAATAATAGTGGCACTACTATTTGTTACCTATATTATGAATTTTTTTATTGTCATGGTAATACATATCCATTTTCTTTCCATTTCCTTAATTAAATTATCTAATAATATAAATGGATAGAATAATATAAAGTATATTTATTTGTATTCTTACTTCTGACTGACGTAATAATGTATGGATATATTTTTCAATTAAACGATAGGTATTTGTTTATTAAAAATATTTTATGAAGCATCATATATGTTGGGGCTTACGCCAAAAAATTTTAAAATATGGAAAATACATGTAATTTGCCTTTCCATTTTATACCTATTAGGAAATGTAGCAACAATATTGTACCAATTCGATATTTTGTTTGGATATATTTATACGTATACAAACACTGGTAATGAACATCTAAAAATTTTAAAAGTGGTAGTGTCATCTGTAGTTGTTTTGTGCGATTGGGTATCGCTGTTCCATTATACAACCAACAGGAAAAATATAACAGCATTTTTTAAATACCTTACCATAATTGATGCAAATACACCAAAATATAACTTGAGCTTATCTAAAACATTTATAGAACTACATATCAAACTCCTATTGATTATTTTTACATCCTTTAATTTTATGAAATTCGCTTTTACGTCTAATATACTACTTGGTTTGACTGTTTTACAATGGGAATATACATTTCTTCAAGTTACTATTATGGATTTGTTTATAGAGCAAGTTTTCTATATTGCATCTAAACGATTAGAATATCTCTCTGAATTTATAAAATTCACATATTCTACAAGACCGCATAGCAATATTTTTATGAAAGTAAACAAAATTAAGTTGATTTATAAAAATTTATACCTCCTTTTGAAAATGGTAGAAAACATTTATGGATATTTGATGATGGTGTTTTATTTATTAATTTTAGTTCATATTTTACACACAACTAACTGGTGCCTAAATTGTGTTAAAATACACAACACAAATCCTGAATTATTTTTCAGGGGTTTTGGAGTTATTTTGCCACCTTTTGTAAGTATGATGTAAAGTAGTTTAATAGTATACTTAGAGTACCATACTCAAAGTCCGTCCGGAAAATACATATCTTCGCACTGGCGTTATTTTTCATCATCGGGCAAGTAACATACTCTTCATATTTGGTTGAATATTGTCGAGGTAGTGAAGCACTCAACTTCCGAAATTAAACTGCAAGACGTATTTTAATGATTCTTTTTTATTTAATTCGTGAGAGCATTAGGAAACTTTGTGATCATGTTATATTGGAAAACTGTATTTGTGCATACAAAAAATGCATTTGTTGTTTCTTGGTTGAAATTAGTTCATTTTTGTTACTCAGGCGTTTCTGGGATCGCTAAAAACGAATGTGTCATTAAAAGTAATCTTCGAAGTACCTGGTGCCCAGGATAATTACTGTTTAAGTCGTCTCCTGGAATTTTCGTTAATATAGTTCAATAATTAGTCAAAATTGAATACCTGGGGGGTTTTTCGGGCTCTCTGAGAATGTATATTATATCGAAACAGATTTACGGAGTATCAAGTGCTGAACACAGCCACCTTTACATAATCTTCTAGAGTTTCATTGAATACATTGAAAACAAAACCCATTTATTTTAAAATTAGTGCAAAAATTCTCGAATTAAGGGTATAACGAAATTACCAAAAACTCCAGAAGACAAGGTAAACAGTAAGTATTCTGGGCACCAGATATTTCTTAGATCACTTTTAATATCATATTCGTTTTCAGCAAGCCCAAAAATCTTCAATTATGGATTTTTGACTAATTGTAGATATTACTATATTACCGAAAATTCCAGGAGATGACGAAAACAGTAGGTATCCTGGACACGGGCAACTCCGTAGATTAGTTTTAACGTTAATTCGTATTCAGCGACTTTAAAAATCTATGAATGTCAAAACTCATTTCCGTCAATAAATAAAGAGATTTGAAATACACTTTACAAATACGTATTTTGTATGCACAAATGCCATTTTCACTTATTGTATAACGATATTGCCGAAAACTCCAGGAGATGACATAAACAGGTACTCCGGAGATGACATTAAATGTCTTATTCGTTTTCAGAGAGCCCAAAAATCGCCGAGTACTCTAATTAAGCTCATTTTCAAAAATTAATAATGAATTCTGTTTGAGATGCACTTTAGAATGCATTTTTTGTATGCAGAAATGCAGTTTTCCAATATTACATGATCGCATGGGGTCACAAAGTTTCCTGACGCTCTCAAGAGTCGAATGCAAAAGAATCATTTAACTCCGTCTTGCTGTTTAAATTTCGTAGGTAATGCCGATTTGACTGTTTTATTGCTTCAGATTCAGCGATCTTATTACTTTTCACTTTTTGTTCGGTGTGCTTTGAGCGTTTTTTTTATTCGAGAACAATCAAAAGGCACTGGCAGCAATGTCGGGACTATACGGTGATTACCAATCTCCGCTTAACCAAAAATGCGGCAATTTATTTCTCACCATATACACGCAAATACTTTCAAAATTTTAATTTTATATTACCCTTAATGATAAAAAAACATACGCATTGCTCCTACTTTGACGACCCTTTTTGGGCCGTCCTTCTCACGAGAGTTTACAGTTTCCTCTATGTGAATTATTGTTTTGTTTAGGTATGATAAATATAAAAGCACTAGCAGGAAAACGTTTTTAACCAGATTATTATTATTACCGACCTGTTCTGAGTAGTTCGGCTTTGAGCAATTTTCCGCGTGTTATCTTCAAATTTGACTATTATTATCAAACTAGTTAAAGATGTTTCTAGATTCTCACGAATCCAACGCACCAAATCGGACTTATTTCCTTATTTTCTCGACTAGCGTTTGAACTGCAATTTTAAATTTGAATTTGTGACTTGCACGGAGTTGCTGAACCTGTTCGTTAACATAAATGTTGCCTCCTTCTCTATCTTTGTTTGAGTGAACAGCTATTCATAAATCATATAATTTATCTTTTTTACTAAAGTGGGGTCTTGGAGAATATACTACCACAAAATGGCATTTCGTGCTGTCGATGCGAGACTTGTGTGCGAGATAAAAATGTAGTCTTTCGTGGCATTAGCTGTCTAGCTCTTTGGATGAGGAAGAGTATACTGACCAGCCAGTGAAGCTAGCGGCGCGAAAGATAGCATATCCCAAATATACTCCTTTCTCTATTGCATCGGCGGGACGGACCGCTATTTTTAGTCTTACAACTGAAATCAAATAGAATAAGAATCAATAAAGTTATAATGTTACGCTCCTGTTCCAATTAATATAGTATTTTGTCAGTTGTTGTAGGTATTAATCAAAATAATTATCATTAAGTAATTACTAAGCATTGTATATATTGGTATTATAAATTGTGTTTGTATCAAGAATTCATTGAATCCATACGAACAATTTTCTAAAAAGTTATTTTGTTTAAAATTAGTATGATGAAAACATATGATTTAGTTTTCTTAAAAGTACTGTACAAAATATTAATTATCTTAGGAGTATTTGCACCATTTGAAATGAAAAAGAAAATATTTTTATTACATGCAGGAGGTCTCTTTATACTTTATTTGATACTAACAGCGACTATGTTTGTATATGAATTTTTTATCAAGTTTAATGATATCGGAGTTATAAATTCGGAAAGCCTGTTAAGAGTTTCCAGTACAATATTATGTATTATATATAGTTATGTAGCATTTACTAATTTTCTAATAAACAATAACACCGTAGAATTTTTTAAACATCTCAGTGTACTAGAAGAAGATACACCTATATTCAATATTAATTTACCAACAGTAGTCTCTATAATCTTTTTTACAGCAATCACAGTGTTATATGGTTTCATAACATTTATTAACGAAGACAGGTTTCTTATTCTAAGTGTTGTTCATTGGGAATGGAGTGTTGTTCAAACGTTGTGTACAATAATGTTTTTAACACAAATATGGTCCATTATTACTAAACGATTACAATATCTTAACCAGTTATTATCATATTTAACAACACAAAACAACACCGTTTTTTTGGTAAAGCTTATTAAATTCAAATTAATCTACAAAAACATTTATTTACTTACAAAACACCTGGAAACAACATGTGGAAATTTATTATTCATTTTTTTCTCAATAAATTTGATACTCACTCTAGTAGTTTCTAACTGGTTTATAAGTTTATTAAAAATAAGGTCTACACATCCGGATTTATTTTTATCTACATTAAAAACAGCATTCACGTTTATTTTACCACCTTATGTAAGTAATTTTATTGTTCTAGAAATATTTATTGCTTTAATATCAATTATTATATTTATGCGAATGAATCGATATTGTTTACTTTTTGTAAGATTTTGTTGTTACTTTTAAAGGGAAACTTTTATTACATCGTTTTTTGCTCTGTGTTAGTGCATGTCGCATGTCGGTCGACATGCATGTCGGTCGACCGCCGCGCGCCGAGTAGGTATAAAGTATAAAGTAGGCGGTTGTCAGTGTTTAATTGTTAGAACTTTTTGCTGGTGCATGTTGTTGTTTATGGATTTATTTCAATTTTGAGTACTTGAATTTATTATTTAACTTATTTTGTATAAATATTAAATTAATTACTTTAACTTCCCGCTAAAAAAATTAAATTTTTTTTAAAATCGGAAAGTTATTGGTTTTACCCCGTTTTTCGAAAATCGAGTTTTCATCGGATCTCAACGTTTTGAGGTCTTTGGATTTCGATTTCGATTTCTATTTCGATTTTGATTTGATAAAGCGATTTTTATACCCTTAATGGAATATTATTCAAAAAATTTTTAGTTAAATGTCTATAGTGTAAAAAAAAGTTTCACTTTTACCGTGGTTTCATAAAACCACACAATGCTTTTTTTTGGTTAGAGATTCTTTCTAACATTGCTATTATAATACGATTTAGTACTATGTTCTTTGAACAGA